>VMBQ01000851.1:259243-277623 GCA_007657795.1 Dreissena rostriformis | reverse complement strand
AAATGATATTCAAAATAACAAGTTTAAGGAAATTTTCAATACAGAAACAGTGTTCAACATGACCTTAAACAGCTTTCATGAGGCGCGATTTATATGATCAAATCTATATGACGAGAAATTCGCTGAAAGCTTGGAAAGAATGATTTTTTTTCCACCACTTTAAATCATGTGATAATTTCATTTTCAAGCACTTCTCCAGCCATATTCAAGCACTTTCTAAGTATTTGTCAAGGCTATGGTTGAAAATAAGCACTTTTTAGCACTTCAGATTGTTTTAAAGCACTTTCCAAGGTAAACCTAGCTTGACTTATAAACAAAGGTCTTCAAATTACCTGCAAGAATATTTTGTTTAAGCTTTCACAATATAATGGTTATGGCCTCTTGAAAATTCCTAGTGATGTAATACTGTCATGAACTGCTCCAATTTCAAAACAAAACTTGAGCCAAATGAATTATGAATGTATTCCTGTTTCAAGACCAACCTTATTGCTCTTTTTGAAAGCCTCTTTCCAATATTATTTCTCCCAAGTATGGCACTTTGCTTAATGTGAATAAAAATTATACCTTGACAAAAGTGTTTTACATATACAAGCTTGTTATCTGGGAAAAATGGGCTTAATGCATGTGCATAGTGTTGTCCCTGATTAGCCTGTGCAGACTGCACAATTTCCACTTTTTTAGTAGGAAGTCTCTCTTTAGAGAAAATGAAGTTTAGACGGAAAGAGTCGTCCCTGATAAGCCTGTGTACTAATATGACAAAAATCAACACACGGCTTTTTCCGATTACTGGTTTCTGTTAACATAATTCTGGCACATTGGCCAGCACACAAAAACAGCACACAAGTTAGCCAAATTCAGCCACCATACAATACCCTAGGAAGTGAACAAACATTTCTCAAACTTGACTTTTAAAGGGTGTTAATAGTGAAACTACCGGAGATTCATTTGATTTCACTGACATGACATGACGTGGATTCCTAAAATCAGGCTTATTTGCTTATCTTAAAAGTGTGCATTTTTTAAAAGGTTTGATATAAGACTTTGGACGTTTAAGTTTCGCTTAGCATTATAGATATAACTGGAATTGTTTAAGCAATCTCACAATAAATGCATGTAATGTCTTATCAAATAATCAGTTTATTCATATATATATGGAATGTACATTCATATAAATAGACTTAGTCTGTTATATTCTGGGATATATTATAATTATATATGCTCACCTGAGACAATTTTCAAATTTACTAGGGACATGCATTATATTTTAAAAAGGCAATATTTGCCATTTTGTGTTAAAGGTGTATTTGATATATGAACTAACTGTATTTATAAGATTTTGATAGTCCTGTAGAGTAAGTCAGCTTTTGTTATACAGTAACTACTGTTTTAATTTATATAGAGAGCATGTAACAATTCTTGTTATCTCAACAATTCAGTGCAAAGAAAGTTCTATACAGATTATGATTTTGAATTTGATATAATTTTACCATGTATATTAAGACCATTATGTGAAGACTATTGTGCATTCATTATAATTATATATTTGGTTAATTGGTCATATTAATTTAGCAAGATGCCATAACCAAGACATGCTAGTATAGGCGTTGGATTAAATATAGTTCCAAAGACAGTTGAAACATAGTATATATTAAGTGGATAGTTAATTTAATTATACTGAAAATGATACAAAATATACGAAACAATATTAATCACACATATAAATAGAAATACGAAAGACCAACAAAAACCAATAACTACGGTTACAGAAGAAAGTTTCAAGAACCATTTACAAACATTCATATTACAAGAAGGCTTTAATTCTCTGGTACACTCCAAGTTACAAATAGAACTTACACGAATGTGATACTTTCGCTGAAATAAATATTTAACATTGTGTGCATTGATTTTAATTATATAATATTTTTCCATCTGTGTTTGTTGCAGAATAACCCACGGTAAGGTGTATAGATCATAGAATGAATTAAATCATTAGTGTATAAATCAAAGAATGAATTAAATCATAAGTTTATGGATCATAGAATGAATAAAATCATTAGTGTATAGATCATAGAATGAATAAAATCATTAGTGTATAGATCAAAGAATGAATTAANTAATTGCAAAGTACACAGTACAAATTTCATCAATTCTCTATAACTATCTTCAAAACTAAAGGCTCTGCCCATAATTTGTTGCCAATAATGTGTTGCTGATTAATCTTCAGCTGATGTTGTTCTTTCTGTTTGTAAAATCCCTCTGCATATTGTGTTAGAATATATAGTATACTTACAAGCTTGGTTAATGAGATTAATTAGAGAGACATGCTTATTTCTGACCCACCATCCCTTAGTTTTAACTTTTCTCGAAAAATGTTGGTTTGTTGACAGGTTAGTTAGCTACTTCATGCAATAAGGAGGGCCTGAAGCATTCAACTGAGTTCAAGGTACAGCAATTTTAGAAAACATGACCTAAATTTATACCTTGTTTTTGATCCCACACCACCAAGATTACATGGCTTTGAAATTTTTAAGATATAAATTATGATCAAGTTTCATCAAGAAAGAGTCTCATTGGGATTGAGTCATTAAATTCGGCCTCTAGAGTGGTAGAATATTCTGGACACGTGACCCTGATTCGACCTAAAAATTGTCAAGATAAATATTCTGACCAAGTTTCATAAAGATTGAGTTATAAATGTGGCTTTTTAGAGTGGTAACAATGTTTTTCTATGATATGACCTGAAGGCCCAGTTTATGGACACATGGGACCCAGATTCTACCTCCACAGATTGACAGACCACATACACATTCTGGCCACATTTCATCAAGAGTGAGTCATTAATGTGGCCTGTAGAGGAGTCACAATGTTTTCTATAAGATTTGACCTGCTGACCTTGAGCTTTGAGGAATGTAATCCAGATTCCAACTCAGTCTTAATATTGTAAAGATAAACATTCAGACCAAGTTTCATCATGATTGGGTAAACAATGTGGCCTCTACAACCTTAACAAGCTAAAAGTTGACAATGTGATGCACACTGCACGGCAACCAACCTGGCGCCTGATCTTCCCATAAATTGGCCTGTGTTATCAAATCTCTGCATGTTGTGGATTTAGGACATAACATTTTAGCAGCAATTTTTAAGAGACATTATTATGCAAGTTTTCTTAATATCCACCCATAATTGAAACACCACAAATTTAAGAAACCATGAATATGTTCTGTTTTTCAGAAATCACCTACATTTCATGTTGACTAACATCCTGTGTTTTTTTTTGCAAAAAAATAACCTCCTTAATTGGCAAATAAAAACAATTATCATTAACTTTATTGGAAGAAGATAATTAAGCAGCACTTAATCTATGATTAATTTGCTGCTCAAAATTTGTCTATTACTGAATAACAATTGGAACAAAAGTTCCTCGGTCGGAGACATATGGCCCCCCCTCCCCCCCCAAACAGGGCCTTGATTTTCACACTTATTGTGAAAGTTACCTTGACCTAGTGACCCCAATTTCAATCGGGGTCATCTACTGTCCAAGGCCAATGCACATGTGAAGTATCAAGTCAATCGGTCAATTGGTTGACAAGCTATTGATCGGAAAAGATTGTCACACTTATTGTGACAGTGACCTTGACCTTTGACCTAGTGACCCCAATTTCAATAGGGGTCATCTACTGTCCAAGGCCAATGCACATGTGAAGTATCAAGCCAATCTGTCAATCTGTTCACAAATTATTGATCTGAAACGCAACTGGTCTACCGACAGACCGAACAACCTACATCCAGAAAACAATATACCCCCTCTTCTCCGAAGGAGGGCATAATAATTTAATAATTCAATATAATTTGTAGTATTTCATTTCTCTCAATACCCTGGCTATATTTTTCTCCATTTCAAAGCCACAGGCCGTAAGATAAAAAGCAAAAAACTCAAGAACAGTTTTACACTCTTCACTGTATCCTGATCTACAGTCATACTTACATCAACTGGCTGCGGAAATGAGACAGAATCCCGGAACTGTGAAAAGTCCCGGATATGTGTACTGTCCCGGAGCTGTGAGGATTCGCGTTGGAAAGGCTGCTCCTGTGAATGCGTGCTGGATACGGAACCTGAGGAGGAGGGTTTCCCGAGTAACGTCAGCGCTACGTAGGAACCGGCTGTAAAAGACAAGAAAAATGGCTGTTTACTGTGAAAAAGAACTTTCAATGAAGTTGAGAACAATAAACACATTGATGCCTTCAACTTTACCATAAAAAACTTGTGTTTTCATCCCAACAAGTGTCATTTAACACATCAAATATATCATCACAAGCTTTAGGCATATAATCAAATAAACTCAATAAACCACAGGCACTATGTCTCACATTTGTACTAGATCACACACTGGAAGTACATAACATTCTCCACCCGACTCTTCTAATCACCAGTTATTAAACTGTAATACCGGATCCCAATATAGCCACATGCAGCTTCATTTATCTGGAAGGCGTCTATGAAAATGTTGCTTGCACGACTTTTGCTGATGACTCTCAAATGCAGCAATTATATACAGAACAATACACCAGTTGACTGTAAAATGTGTGAATCAGATTAACATTTCTATATCAGTAAGAGCAGTATTGCACTTAAGTCTTGATATTACAGCATTATGGCAAAAGGTAGGTCAGAATGTAGAAAATGTGAAAAGTAGGCACTCATTTACCCATGATTTACACACCCTGTGTTCATGGTGGTTGTTTATGTTGTTTTTGGTGCGGGGGATGCCAGATTTTGTGCTATATTTGTGTGCCTTGCTATCCTGGTGCCACATTGGGACTATCAACACCAGTGATGTCTCAACACAAGTGACTATGACAATTGTAGTAATTACAGTGTCCAGTATTCATGCCTCTGGATTATGTGTATTTTTAGCAAGTTTGTGTTTATTTCCAGACATTTGATAGTTGTTTTTGGCTTGCTTTTCACATCCTAAAATATCAGCAATGTTTCAAATGCACTAAATATGAGCCTTGTGAATTATCCTTGTGAATGAAAGTCAAACCACATTTCAACCTTATATTTTACCAAGTCGCAAACTCCTGTTTGCCAGTTCAGCAAACACTCAGCCTCATTTCAGCAAACACTCAGCCCAATAAAGCTTCAAGAGTTTGTGCATGTACGTGTTGTATTGTACTGGATTTAAGAATATTCTTATGACGTGCAAATTAGATGTAATATTAACTTCTATGTAGTTCCTAAACTCAAATATATTTAATGAAGTGTTCATTCCGGTCAAGATTTGCATCTGTGTTGTATTTTTGTCTTGAATAAGCAAATATGTGTATGGGAACAAAACGTTCATGCAACAAAATGTAGCATCAAACAGACCCTTCTTTCTTTCTCTAATTAGGTTTCATGAATGTCTTAGTTTTCAACTTTTGTATTGCACTTACAGATCACAAACAAGATTTATCATACCTCCTTTGAAAAATCATGAAACTGACCAACATAAAACTCTAGGTCCACTAAGGATTTTCACCCCAATCCAGAAACCAGACCACAATTGACACCACAGCAACAGCTTTGAACCAGGCATTTTAAGACTACACTGCACTAAACAAACTATGAGATTGACAGGTTATTTATATATAATAAAACAAACAGAGAATAGCTCTTTGTATAATGAATAGATGGTCAAACGTGATAAATCCAGGTAGGATTCTTCAAAACAGAAGAGAAAGCATGTAATTGGGAGGATGTTCCATGTATCTCTGGGAACCATTTAGACAACCAGACTCCATGTTGAATCTGTCTCTGAACAAGCTAAGCATGTTTAGTAAGGAGGCAGTCAATGAATCTGTTCTGTGAATGAACCAAGCATAGGTTAAACATTGGCATCAGTGGGCAGGCAATACCTTGAACATGATTTGCCTCGACTGATTTTGTGAAAACATTCTGAACAGAACAATACCTTTCCAGCATACTAGAATGAAACATTTAAATATAAAAATTGAACTATGTTTTAACAATTTAGTTCCTTTTTTGATTACAGATCTGTGTCTTTCCCATCAAAAATTGCTCCTTATTTTTACACTTCTGTCCAAACCAGTCAGTGCTGTAAGAATGGTTGCCATGAGAATTTCATGAAAACAGGGCTTAATGCATGTGCATTGTGTCATCCCAGATTGGCCTGTGTAGTCCACACAGGCTAATCATGGACAACACTTTCCGCTTTTACAGAATATTTTATTTAAAGAAAGTCTCTTCTAAATGAGAATCCAGTCTTTGCGGAAAGCTAATCTGGGACGCCACTTTAGGCACATGCATGAAGACCCATTTTTCGGTGGGTTTATTTACTTTTTAAACAAAAACTTCGTAGCGCAGACAACATTGGTATCTTTATTAAAAGTTTCGTAGTGAATTTCTACTCAAGTATACCGGGGAAGCTCGCGAATGATTCGGAGTAGACATTTCATCCGAATAAAATACAAATCAAACACGCTGTAACACGCTATATTTAGATTTCATGCAACATGTACAGGTCATTTTCTGGAAATCGGGAGAAATGAAACCCAATTTTGTGAAAACAAAAAGGGCAATTGTATTGATTAACACCATAAGAGTTAATAGTACTGATCATCTAAACGCTTTATTTACGTTTCCAACTTTACATACTGTCCGAATTTAAGTACGCATACATGTGCACATAATATCTACATGTACATGTAGTATATGATTTTCTTTTGTACATTTACATTTAAAACGCGTGAATGACCCTCGCAGACAGGTTTTTACGGTGGCTGCGCGGCATCGCAGTGATCACGGGTGTTCCCGTTAACGATAGCGTGCAATCGCGGCGATTTCGGGTGTTCGCCGAACACCGCGGTCAGTAGCGTGTCCGCCCCCCGCGAAATGTCACCCATCGGGAAAAGTGAACACCGCGGACAGGCGTTTTTGTTTAAGTGCGCGGTGTCAGTACTGTACCACCACGCCAAACCAAACAACCACTATACAGATCATGTCTAATTATCAAGATCAGCCATACATGCTGTTTGATGCTTATCCTCCTTGCAAAACAAGTCAGCTCAATAAGTTTCCATGACTGGCAAATAAAGTATTCAATGAAAGTATGTATGTTGTTCCATTGAAGTAAAGACTGGTAAAAGCAAACTTAAGTAATTGATCAAAAACCACCTGTTCCCTCTGTATCTTTTTTAGTAGTAACTGTGACCTTGACACAAATGGTCCCACAATGTGATTCCAAGCCAGCTCATCATGCAAGCTACCTACATTAACAATTTCAGTGCAATATGTCCATCGAAACTCAAGTAATTGAGCAAAAACTGTTTTTTCTATTTTTAGTAACAGTGACCTTGACCTTGACTCAACATATCCCAAATATGATCCCAAGCTAAATCTCCATGCAGGATTGCTTTACCCAAAGTTTCATCAAGATCGTCAATACAAACTGAAGTTATTGACTGGAAACCACCTGTAAGATGCCAATAGCCACCCCCATACCTCAATCTGATAGCTGGGATGAAAAAAACCCATTGAAAACCTGTTGAAAATATGTAACATATGTTAACACGAACACCTCATATATAAAGCACTCATTTCAAAATGTCTGGACATTGCAAATGCAAAATCATTATGTCTGAAGAACATTTTTACCTAGGAATAAAGGCATGGTTCAAATCCCATTTATAATTGTACGAACAATTGTAAACATCCAAAACCTATATAATATTATAATGCTTTAATACATGTACAACATATTAACATATAAACCAATATAAACCACCAAGCACATTACACCCTTAAGTACATGTTTACACCCCAGAGTACATGTTTACACCCCAAAGTACATGTTTACACCCCAAAGTACATGTTTACACCCCAAAGTACATGTTGACACCTCCAAGTACATGTTTACAACCCAAAGTACATGTTTACACCCCAGAGTACATGTTTACATCCCAAAGTACCTGTAAACACCCCAAAGTGCATGTTTACACCCAAAGTACCTGTTTACACCCCAAAGTACATGTTTACACCCCAAAGTACATGTTTACACCTCAAAGTACATGTTTACACCTCAAAGTACACATTGACACCACTAAGTTCTCGTTTACACCCGAAAGTACATGTTAACACCTCAAAGTAAATGTTTACACCTCAAAGTACACATTTACACCACTAAGAACTTGTTTACACCCCAAAGTACATGTTTACACCTCAAAGTATGTGTTTACACCTCAAAGTACACATTTACACCACTAAGTTCTTGTTTACACCACTAAGTACTCGTTTACACCCCAAAGTACATGTTAACACCCCAAAGTACCTGTTTACAACTAGTAATGTGCATTTGTTTTCATATTGTATGCTTCAAATCCTGTTGACATTTAATATCAACAACTGACTCATAAACACTGCTATGAATAACATGTTTTTATCATTTTAATATCCTATGACATAGATACCACATACAATATCTTGATAACTTGCAATCATCCAACTGCAATCAACATTTGCAAGAAAGTTTAAGGATCCAGTGTTAAACTGTGGTATATGAAATTGAAATGTTAAGTAGATACAAGAGTTTTGCGTTCAATCCTAATATAAGTTGATAAATTGTTACATGTGTTGATTACAGTGTGACGCAACTTCACAACTTCCACCCACACACTAAGGTAATCCAACATCGTTACCATCTGAGTAATGGTGACAAATACTCAGTCTGGAGATTATATATATATAGGAAGTCAGTTGTGTGTAACCTTTATACAGTAGGATGAATTATGGACTGGCACAGCAATTGTGACAGGTGAAATGAATTGTTACATAAGTAATAGTTTAAGTAATGGTGTTACATAAGTAATAGTTAAACTAACGGTTAGAATAAATTAAGTAAAATCAATTTGGTTAAGAAGGGGGCGTAGAATATCATAATCTATATGTATTGAACATGTGTATAGTAGATACCTAAATATGATAATGTTTACTACAGCCTGGTTAGAAAATATTAAGAAAAACCGTAAAAGTAATCACATGATTTCCACAACTTCTTCCTGCAAACCTCTGATTCAAGAAGGTCCATTGGTATAGAGGATAGTTTCTGAGTTTGCTCCAACTTTTCTCCACATTAAATAGTGCTTCCTTACATCTCACCTCCACTAATTGCGCAGTTTTATTGTTTCCTATAAACAAATTAGCTACTGACATATTGAGCAACAATTTATGTGCTTCTGTTTACACTTTATGTTCATAATTATGTACGTTTGATTAGAATGTAAAAGCCTTCTTTTAACTCTTTTCACATAAACATTAACATCCGCAAAACAAAAAATTTGTATTTCTACCTTTAACAAATCATTGAAAAACAAATCTTGACTGACTTTAACCCACATGTCAATCTATTAGCCTACTTTTTCATCTACAATAACATTCCTTTCACCACTTGCAGGATGTGTAGAATAAACCCTCATTACCACCTATTCATGGCTTGTGAACCTTTTTCAAAAATAGAAATGTTTTTTTTTTATTTCCCCTTAAAAAAATGTTCCTTCCATTCTCAAGCAATTCTCAAGAAGCCAAACGGATTGGCACAACAACCATGTTTCATGTATCATTATAAAGCAGACTTTAAAGGGGTGGGGTTACTTTAGAAAGAAGTTGATAATTTAAAAGGTTCGTTATTTAGAGGTGAATGATTTAGAACAAGGCTGATTAAAAGGGGTGTTGCAGATTGATTTAAATAGGATGATGTTGAACAGGGTGATACAGTATGGGGTGATATAGAAAGGGTGGTGGATTTATTATGAAATGGTGTGATGTAGATGTATTGAGATTTCAAAGGGGGTTGATTTATAAGCAGTTAATTTAAAATGAGGTGATAAGGAATGGCATGATGAAGACAGGGGTTGATTTAGGCAAGGAGGATTTAGAAGAGGATTATCTAGAAAAGGGAGGCTGAGGGGGGGATTTGTGGGCAAATTTAGGTAGCATTCTACATCAGGGGAGGGGGTAAGGGCTTTATTAGGAAATGAGAGGTCTGTATACAGTTCAATCAAAACAGAAAAAAAGTCGTTGCTATCCAACGTATCTAATTGTCACGTTTTTTTAAAACGTTGCATTTACACAAACACATAAGCTGGTAGATTTGAGACTTTATTTTTCCCCATTATTATAGATCCAATTCTTGTATCAGATTTTAAATATTATTGCGCACCTTCTGGCTACACAAACATTTGCACCTGCTCCACGGAATTCAAGCAGACCTGTTCAGTTTTGTTTAGCACTTCATCCTCGACTTCCTTCAGAATTTGGCAGCCAATAGCTGGGCCCTCCAAAAAAACTGATGATCTGATAAGCAACTTGGCTTGTTGATTACATGCTCAAAATAAATAAAAGGGGAAAATGGTTGATTATCTGGTTATCAGAGAATAAAATGTTTTTATAAGATTTAGGCTACTACAGACCGATATGCTCAGACTTTAGCTCATGATTATTTATGCAAATAAAATTTACCCAATTTGGGTAATTTCATCATACCAATTGATACTTCATTTAACAGATTCTCTAATGGCAGAAATCTACATTCCAAAAAAAACTGAGTTTACACTTCATTGCATTTAATTAATATTGTATCACTTTCATGAAATTTCTACTATAACATTATAACAAGTTATATTTAATTGTACTTTATTAATAAAAAGCTTATAACTTAAATGATGTTTTCACTATATCAGTTATAGTCTAGTATGTATTTATTTGCTTTTAAATTATTTAAGTAGTTCTTGATTGAAACTAAAAATTATTCATTTTTTTCCCCCCAAATTAACAAGTTATTGGCATACATAGAATTTATATCAAACATACTGGAATGTAGGACATTTGCCCCTTCGGACATTTGCCCCTTCATGAAATCAGGACTAAACGTACATTTGCCCTTTTACCTATATTCTCAAGGTGGACATTTGCCCCCTCACTCAAATTCTCAAGGTGGACATTTGCCCCTTCACTCAAATTCTCAAGGTGGACATTTGCACCTTCACTCAATTTCTCAAGGTGGACATTTGCCCCCTCACTCAAATTCTCAAGGTGGACATTTGCCCCTTCTCTCAAATTCTCAAGATGTACATTTGCCCCTCTATTTTTGTATATATAGTGCCTATGATTGTGAATTCAATGGTAGTTTGAAGAGAGTTCATTCATGAAAAGCTTATAGCTTATTCATGTCATTCGCCTTTTTTGATAAGTGTTACTTTTCATACAACAACTTTATTTTGTCAAAAGACCTGGGTGATTTCAAATTTTATTTATCTTACCATCATGAGAACAAAATGTTAACGATGGCAATAAACGTCACAATTGCATTTGAAGAAGCATTAGTTTAAATATTCTAACTAATCACTACAACAACTGCAGTCAATTTGTTGCCACCATTACATAATGAAAACTACCTCCCACAAANACCAGGGCCTAATGAATTCAGTTATGTAAACATTTGACCTCTCCCAGAACAGTAAACAAAGGAAATAGAAAGTAGGTGTGAGGTCACTATCAACAAGAACAGAATTGTTTTACGAACGAAATTTGTTTTAGTTTCTTAGAAGGTTTTTTCACGTAAAACGGTCTTAGAAAAATTCACTAAAAACGGTTTCAGCAATATTCTTGAATAAAAAATTGTAATAATTACCATAAACTATATTAAATAGATATTTCGTCTGATTTTTGATCAGGTAAGGCTTCATAATGGTCAACCGTTCCATGTCGGTTTTTGAAATGTAGCTCTAACTTAAGCATAGGTGCGTTGCACCTATGCTAACAAGGAAAGCAACAACAATTTAACCTCTGTGTTGAATTTAATTAATTAGGAATTAAATGTTCAACGTTTTTCAATATCAGGTAATATGCCCATTTCTTTTCTTTAGAGATATTTCTTGTTAAAAATTGAGTAGAACTCAATTATGGCACAACTTGAAGTGTTAAATGATAGCAAGAATATCTTAACTTTCATGACACTACGCACAAAGTTAACATACTTAAGCATAGGTTTCAAGAACACTGATATACAACAGCACAATTCAGTGTTTAGTGCTAAACTATTGTATCTTACATAGAAAAGTTAGGCAGATACAAATGGTTCCACACTCAGCCCACTAAGTGTTACACTGGCATAGCGGCACAACTGTGTCCAACAGCCACAGTAACAGGCTCCCTGCTCTTAACTTTCTCTAACAACCATACATGATGGGAAATCAATTACCAGTCACTGTAAAATCATTATTATTTGTGGGACATTCATTTTCATTGATTTTGTGGTTGTACCTATCAACAAATTTAACACAAACACATTGAAAAAAACTCTTTTTTTTCTCTCCAAAATCAGAAATCCATGACATGTCCACATTACATGTCCACAAAAAAAGTTTTGTTTTTAAACCACAAAATTTCTTGGTTCCGAATATAAATGATTTTACAGTATTTACCTGATAGTCTGTTCCGGCTCATGGCAGGTGATGTACATTACACCCCTGAGACCAGACGGCCTGTTAAACCAATCACAGTAATGGCTCCAACACCATCTCCAGCAAGCTTTATTGCATGCTTCTATAGCACCATACCACTTTGCAAGCATACATGCATGTTATATCCAATTTTGTATATCTTCTACACTCAACCCCCCATAAAACACATAGTGGATCTTTAGTATCTCTGTCTAAATTAGCCTGTTTTCTCAACCAAATCCCAATTAGCTATAGCAATTTTATGTTTCTGTGGCACAAAACCTTTGCATGAAACATTGACACACACAACAAACTGTAAGTGTTACACATGTTATATTACAAATTCAAAAATTGTAGTTCACATATCAATTCTATTCTTGACATAAACATATCATGATACTGATCTTCTACAATGACTTATAATCGAGCCTCGCTCTGGGAAAGCGGGGCTTAATGCATGTGCCTAAGGTGTCATCTCAGATTAACATTGGCAGTCAGCACAGGCTAATCAGGGATGGCAATTTCCACTGTTATGATATTTTTTGTTTAAAGTAAGTTTCTTCTGTGCAGACTGCACAGGCTAATCAGGACTGGGGCAACACTTTACGCACATTCATTAAACCCCATTTTCTCAGAGCAAGGCTCAATAAGATACATGAACAAAACAACAATATTTATATGTGTAGTAAAATTTGTTCATAAGCAGATTTCTATATCACACATATAATCAGTCAATTTTTGTGAAGAGAGTAAAATAAGGGCTATTTTATGACAGACATATATAACTAAAGCAACACCCCTACCCCTTTGAGTTCCAGCTGTGATCAACTAAAGTTGATTTACATGGATAGCTATTTATATGGATCTTGATATCACAATTTCAAAAACATTCAAATCACCCAGAAAGAAAAGTCTCCCACTGTTATGAGAAGGCTTTTCTATTTCAACCCCAAACTAAATTTCCCATAAATAAATTATGCGAATAGGAACATAAATGTGATATCTTTTTTTACAAGTTAGCAAACAGTGTTGACAGATGACAAATTTACCTTTACTTTCCACAAAGCCACATCTGATGTATTCATACTTGCCACAAGCTAAATGTTATTGCATACACGTAAAAGAAACCAAATTCATATTTAACATATAAATAAATGCTGTAAAACCATCTGGTTTTGCAGTCGTTATATTGTGGAAAACATATTTAATAAGAACAGTAACAACTTCAATTTTTACATTCTTATTTTTTTATGTACTTCATTATTGTTTAAAAAGAGTGCCTTTGTCACAAAGATATACTCCTATAAAGATATTGTTGTTGTTGTTTTGTTTTCTGGAAAAGATTTGATATGTGACTTTTGACCTTGAATTGTTACCCTGACCTTCAACTTTGGATCTTATGTGTGACATGCAATTACACAATGATTGTCCTTTCTTCAAAGTTATTTGACAATCCAGCCATGCAAACCCAAGATATGCTCTTGAAAGTGTCAAGGAATGATTTCCTAAATTTGACATTGGTAGTTAGAACTTGACCTTGACATTGAACCTTGGGACCTGGTTGTTATATCTGACACTTGGACTTGTCCTGCTCATCACTTCTACTTAGTCATTTGAAAACAAGAGATGTGTTTGTCAGAAACACAATGCCCCCTACTGCACCGCTTTGAAAATGATTTAAAAAAAATACCTTTGACCTTGAAGGATGACCTTGACCTTGCACCACTCAAATGT
Organism: Dreissena rostriformis; assembly: GCA_007657795.1. NCBI lineage: Eukaryota > Metazoa > Mollusca > Bivalvia > Myida > Dreissenidae > Dreissena > Dreissena rostriformis. Next base: position 263,391 of record VMBQ01000851.1, on the reverse strand, counting down.
GCAGCTCCATGAGATACACATGCATGCCAAATATCAAGTTGCTATGATAAATATTGCAAAAGTTATGACAAAACCTTAACCAAGGTTAAATCCCCCCCTCCCGATCACGATCCGATCACTGGGAGTTCTTTTGATCTCCCCCAAAGACACCAAGCACTGGTTCTTTGTCCCAGAAAACAGACTCGAGGGCATTTCAATAAGCCTTAGGCTAAAATTCCATGTAATCAAGTTAAAATAAATAGGTTTTAACTTTAGAACAGTGTTATTTTTGACATATTATCTGCAATTAATGATTAAACAATTGATTTTATAATGCATTCACACCATGGGGGTCGCTAATTGCTATAGATAGATGTATCATAATGTGGTAACAATACTTTCCCAAAATGTCATATTTATTGCCTAAACACATTCTAAGTTGATGTCTAAACAAACTGAACAGCTCCTAAAGTAGTCCTTGTTCACCTCAAAAAGCAGACCAATACCTGTCATATCATACGATAAATGTTCATAGCAAGTCACAAACTGATAAATGTTCATAGCAAGTCACAAACTGATAAATGTTCATAGCAAGTCACAAACTATTTTTTACTATTTCTAGGTAATGGCTTTACTTTATGAAGATGACAAATTCATAACAGTTTAGCTACTTTGCCTTTAACAAATATACCAAGAGCAATGCATGTTTAATCGCCACAACACCTGCCTGAAGCAATATGCACTTGCATATGCAATTAGTGAATCATATCATAAATAACAAGTCATGTTTCATAAAGGCTTTTACAGTTTGCATTTTTTGTTCATTTTATAGAATAACTGACCAACACATCTATGTTTAACACATATTTAATAATAAGTAAATTCAATTAAAGAGACTTCAAAATAAATGCTGCATCACCTTATTTGTAATGTTTTTTATACAGAATATTGTTTTCACAATGTAAGTACATTGGAACTTGAGTGTCTTGTGTTTTAAAATCTGTACATTTTAGATCTATTAATGTTTTGAAGGAATCAACATCAGCACTCCATCTAGAATTTCAAAAGGGAAGGGTGCTTTTTTGTCACTTTTGCCGTAGGGTCATCTTTTCCATTTGGCATATTTTAAATATAACATGTTAAGTATGTATATATTTCATATTACATGTATTTTCCTAAACAATTATTTCTATTATTAATACAACAAGCAACTGAAACTTCAACTAAAATTTCCTGTATAATAATGTGATCAGATCAAAAAAAAAATGTGTGAGTCGAAGGGGGCAGGCAAGGACCTCGGGCAGCAGGGTGTTGCGCGCCTCCTGTAGGGCCTAGCTGGAGCACTGCAACATATTACTAGATATTGAACACACTTCCTCCAAACTACTGGGCCACCAACAGACAAGACACTTGGTTACACATTCAAGTTTTACCACATCCATACACAATGCCTCCAAGGTAGTTTTCCATGAAAATGAAATAATGTTATAGATCATAATATATAGAATCATTTCTTGGTCAAATGTCTTGTCTTAATCTACCCAAAGAGCAAGTATTACAAGAGTTGAGTGTAAATATTTTATCTGCCAAACATTTCTTTTTAAGATACAATAGTTTTTACAAAACAAGAGCACCTCATAGCAGGTGCCAACGCTTGGCTGTGGGTGCATTTATTTTTATTTTTACCTTTGACCTTGAAGGATGACCTTGACCTTTCACCACTCAAATGTGCAGCTCCATGAGTTACACATGCATGCCAAATATCAAGTTGCTATCTTCAATATTTCAAAAGTTATGGCCAATGTTAAAGTTTTCGGAAGATGCGGACGGCGGACAAGCTGGCTATGACAATACTTCAGGTTTTCTTCGAAAACAGCTGAGCTAAAAATGACTTTTTTTATTAGCACATTAATGCTATCTTGGAATATCTTTAAGAATAATTAAACACTATTGAATGCTTTCAACATATTTTATATGAAGGTAAGAACCTTCAATGGATTTAAATGTTTGCATAAGACTGAAATTGCTTTATTAAGTAGGCTTGTATGCCCAGAACCCAATCAATCATGAGTTTAACCCCTCAGTCCTAATCCGGTCTGTTCCATATCAACATTCCAGAAACACTACAATCATCACTACAAACCTAAAACAAAATGCTGTTAAAAGTTGTACACACAAACATTACTAAAATATCTTCCTTTAAAATCTTTGTAAATACTTTTGTTTTGAAGTTTGGTATTTAATTGCTTCATTTTCATCGTAAGCACTAACTACAAACAGCGAAGCCCTTAATCCATTTTTTTAACTTGAAAAGTATATTTTGTTCATACTTACTGCCTTTCATTCCGCAAACCGCCACTTTGTAATCCAGGTTCACTTTTTAATCCATTACACCATAGTTTTATTCCAGTTATAATTCTAATTATTTATTTACCAGGGCGAGATATAACATCCATGGCATAATAATGTCTTTATCATTTGGTCACACAGCACAAGAAAAACTAACCCCACCCACTTTAAATCCAAACGATCACCTTCAGATGCTGAAACGTTTCTGGCAGGAAAACAAACACTGGGCCAGTAACTAGTCTAATTTTCAAGGTAACTGAGGCTTGACTGCTGCCAAATTGCCCTCAAAATCCAGCACATAAATCTACAGCATGTGGAAAATAGGTAACAGTTTTCAATATTCAACCCCCACCCACTTCCTAAAATACATACATCAGTGAGTTTAAGCATCGGGATATAAGAATCCAAATTAGAATCCACACGATTTTTACAAGCACAATGATTTTTGGTGAAATTGTTATTGATAAAATTAGCAAATGACAAAGTTTAAATACTATTCTACTATTACTTTGAACACATATTGATGCATTCAAGTAGTTACTAGAAAATTGTGGCGTGTTCTGAGAAAACTGGGCAAAATGCTTGTGCGTAAAGTGTCATCCCAGATTAGCCTGTGCAGTCCGCACAGGCTAATCCGGGACGACACTTTCCGCCTAAACTAGATTTTCGCTAAGAAGAGACATCATTTAAACCAAAAATTCCATGTGTACAATTCTGACATGTGTTGAGGTGTAATAGATGAAACTAGCATGGATATTAATTGATAATTATGTTAAATTGTCATCATAGAATTCAATTATCAAATCGCACACTGTTGAAGTTAGTATATATTTACATCTAAAATGACTTTTCACCAAAATTATTACGGAAACAAAAAGTTTCCATTTGACAAAAATAACACAGACTTTAGTGCTTCCTGTTTTAGCATGGTTCTTTGGGAGAGCCTGATACACAATGTTCCGGCTGTTAATCGACTCAATGCCAGACTCACTGCCGTTAAAATTTCTCAGCAACTGTTTTACTGCTTCCACATCACCTGTCCAGGTTTATTTGTATTTCATGGCTTTTGTGCAATACTTCTTGCACAAAGTTTGTGAAGTTAGATTTGCCATAAAATTGAAGTAGAGTAGAATTGAGGTAGAGTAGAATTGAAGCAAAGCAGTTATATTGCAAAAATGTAAAATGAACTGCATTCACTGATTCTGATCAGATTGGCACAATGGAGTAATCTAGGATTTTAAAGAAATAAATTGGGGTGGTAAGGACTGTATAAAATTACAACAAAAATTAATAAAGGATCTACAGTAAACTGACATTTTGTATGCAGTCAAGTATATAGACTATTCATGTAAAAAAAATAATCAAAGCGCTGAAGGCACTGCAGTTGTTCACTATTGCATAACCTTTTATGCAACTCATTTTTCAAAATTAAGGTATCGCTTTTTGAATCGCAAGTTTGAAATATACACAACCCATTCAAATTTATAAAGAGTGTGTCTGAACGCACAGGTCGAGATGTGTGTGCACTGTTTATCATCCTATTGATGTTATAGAGATAACTAAGACAACATAACAACAATATGTCCCTTTTTAGACGTTCTGAAGGCATGGACAATATTATGAAAATTGTATAATGAGAACAAGTTAATATAAAATAAAATCTGCAATAACCATCATATTAAATGAACATTGTTGGAATATCGATACCTATCTCATTAAGAATATAATTTCATGATGGGGTTTCCCTTTACAAAACTTTTTTGATACCATATAACAATTCAAACTATACAAGAAGATAATTGATGAAAATATATAAAAAA
>VMBQ01000851.1:225571-243354 GCA_007657795.1 Dreissena rostriformis | reverse complement strand
TATGGAAAGGCCTTGTCCATATACACATGCATACCAAATATGAAGGTTATATCTCAAGGGACATAGAAGTTATGAGCATTTTTCGAAACCTAAACGCAAAGTGTGACGGAATTTCAGAAGGACAGACGGACAGTGCGATCACTATATGCCACCCTACTGGGGGCATAAAAAGACTTGAATCAAATGACAGAAACGCTTACTAATGTGCTAAGTACATAAACACCTAAAGGTTTCTCTGTGTCGTGGAAACACTTACACATAATTTTGTGTAATTATTGGCTTCAAAATATAACATACTTTTTAGTTTAACGAAACTTGGAAAAAATCTCTTCATCTGTCAGTATGTCCCTTTAGTACAGTTGCAGTTTTGTGGGAATATGTTTCGTGATGAAACCAGTGAAGTAGATTGATTTCAACTCTTTTAAAAGGCTTATCAGTCTACACATATATTATTGAAATATTCGGTCTTAAGAAAAGCTTAAGAAAATGGAAGAGAAAAATAACTTACAACGAAATTACGACATGATTTCCAGCCACTGTAATATATGTATCTATTAAATCCAAGATGGAAAACACTTCCACACTGCACAGTTATAGCGATACTGAGTGCTATGAAATTGCTGTCTTATATTTACAACTAACAAACCCTACTTATTTTGTTCAATTACAGTCTTTAATTGTCTCTTTTATCTTTTTCTATATCCAACCAAAACCTGATCACAAGGAAGTCCTGGCTTGTACACAGACAAAAATACACCACACGCGCAAAGTTTCACAAAATCAGTCACAGAAATTTACAAAATCACATAACATTTGCCATGAAATCAACAAAATCTGATGCAAAATCCATGAACACTGCACTGAATGTGATCTGTTCAATGATCAGATATCCATATTTTCCTGCCTTAGGACTTCTAAGAAACTGCCTCTCTGCTCTATTCTTATGGATATCAAACCAATCATTGGCCCAGGCACACGCTGTAAGCATTAGGATGTAAGCATTAGGATTCTCCTGGCATATTGTACCTTGCCAACAGAGTGCTGTTTTTGATATAAGACTGGCGGCTACACTATTGTGGGGCTTTCATAACACTCATTTATCGGGGTATGAGTCTTGTTCTGGGAAAACTGGCATAATGCATGTGTGTAAAGTGTCATCCCAGACTTAAAGAGTCTTTCAAACAAAAGTCTAGTTTTGGCTGAAAGTGTTGTCCCTGATAAGCCTATTCACACTGCACAGGCTAATCTTGGACAACACTCAACACAATACATTAAGCCCAATTTTCCTAGAAGTTAGAACGTCTCATATGTTTGCCTAGATTTTAATGAACTGTATTTGACTTGCATGTGAACATTTGTAAAAAAGAGTCAAATGGACTTCATGACCTAAACATTTGTTCGAATGGTGTTTATTTAAGCGAATAGTTAAGCAGCAAGTACTTAATGCTCAAAATGTTGGTTGACAATAAATAGAGCGGAGTTACGGCTCTGTATACATCTACAACATTGTTATACAAACAGATAACATTGTCTAATTATGTTATCATATGCCAATTTATTGATGGATTATTTGCATAACGATAGATAAGATTAGTTGGAGTTGAAATTTTTGTGTTTTTCACAGAGAACGCTTATTGGTTCTAGAGATAAGAAGTAGAATTATCAGGTGCAGAGTTGTCAATAACAAAATGGCGGACATAGTGATCATCAGTAATACATAGTAACATGTGTTTATTGATTGATGTTTTCTAATTGTATGGAATAAAAAAAACTTACAATTCAAGCTTAAATAATATTTAAGATAATACTGATGATTAGAAAGAATTGTTATTAAATAACTTTTCTATTTTTTTTTTAGAATTAAAAAGAAGAGAAACTGAGAGTGACATGACAAAATTATTGAAAACATTTTTGTTTATTTTATGTGTGCAAAGATGCTAAAAGTACTTTAATATTCTTAATAAATAGCAGCATTTGTATTTGAATTAATAATAATAATGTTCAAGTCCATGAAAGGTTTAAGATATAAAATTATTGTATTATTAGCTTCTTACATGTAGGTTCACAGACAGTCAAATAATACGTTTCTTATGTAATTAGTCAGTGTATGGACACAAACAACAGAATAAAATAACTTAAATGTGCATAAAGTGTTGTCCCAGATTAACCAGTGCAGTCAGCGCAGGCTTATCCGGAACAACAATTTCCGCCTAAACTGGATTTTAATTAAGAAGAGACCTCCTTTAAATAGAAAATTCCATAAGATTTGAAAATGTCATCCCTGATTTGCCTGTGCCTACTGCACAGGCTGATCTGGGATGACACTTTACGCACATGCATTAAGCCCTGTTTTTCCAGAGCTGGGCTCAAACAAATCTTTCTCTTGAAATTTTGAGCTCAAGAGTCATGACTCTAGGAATTTGAAAGCCCTGCACATGTTATTGCGACATTTATATGTATTTGGCTTTATATATTAGACTATAGAACCAGACTTTACATAAATAAACCTGAAGCCTTCATGTTTTGATGCATGAGTCTTCATTATTAGACTGGCTTCTGTGTGTTTATGTAATTGTAAACATACAATCCGGAAATTTAGGTATTTGGTGTTATATACAAGACTGGCACCTTACGCATTTCTCTGCATATTACAACATTCATGAAAACATCCCTATACCCATGTGTATCATTTGTAACTTGTAATGCCATGGCAATTAGGTCAAGGTCACTTACATTTGATGAGCTTGACAACCTCTGGATGGTTGGACTTCACCACTTGCTGACCATTCACCTACAACACACAATGTCAGAATGTATAAAATAATAAACTGTTCATGTTCCTTCAATTATTCTATGATAAAGTACATATTATACTATAACCAGAAGATTCATTATATATTCAATATGCATAAATTAAATTTGTAATGGTAAAAGGGGAACAACCCAAACATAGTAATTTATTTTAGTGCATGCCATTTTATTTTATTTTCTGAAATCTATGTTCATTTAAGAATGCAGACAACAATACACTGGTTTTCAGTTGTTAAGGCAAACATTGTAAAATTTAAATTAGTGAAGTACAAACCATAAAGTTAAGAAATTATTAAATTACAATTGCCTTGGCTCTTCCATGCAGAATTCAAACGAGTGAAGTAACCATTAACCAATCTTGAGTTGTTTAGTTAACAAATAATGTGACCAAGAATTATCAATTTAAGTTAAGATTTGATGAAAACTGGTAAACATAGGGACTGTTAACTATAAATAGATCATGAAACTTTGCTATGCTTTTAACGTCAAGGATTTTTGCAAAAAAAAAAGAAAAAGATTGTGACTAAATACAATCTGATTTTGAGTTTGATAGGTTACTAGGAAAACACTGTGACCAAGTGACCAATAGTAGTTGCAAGATAACTTGACAACCAAGGTGAAAAAGTGACCATTCGGTGTTGTTGGTAACTTTGACAACTAATGTAACGAAGTGACCTCGGTGTTTGATAAGTAACCATAGCAACCAAGGTGACCAAAAGGTTTCTGATAGAAACTTTGACAAACACGGTGACCAAAAGGTGACCGTGAGGTTACTATGACAACCATGGTTACCAATAGGACAGTGATCATGAGGTTACCACTGCTATGAAGGCACCCACCTTGATGATCTTGTCCCCCACCTGTACCCCTGCCTTCTCAGCCGCACCTCCTGAAACACAGAGAACATGATGAAAATATGTGGTGGAAACACAGAGAACAGGATGGGAATATGTGGTGGAAACACAGAGAACAGGATGGGAATACACGGTGGAAACACAGAGAACATGATGGGAAAACATGGTGGAACGTTTGTTTATTCACTTTTGGAGGGTGGCATTTCAAACATTTTTCAGAGGGCCATCGATAATATTTCAAGCACTTCACTGAATTTGCACGAGAGAATGGGTTCCAATTCAAACACTATTATGCACTATAAAGAATTGTTCGGACAAACAAAAAACGATCCGAGCTCTGTATAGTGTATTTAAGGGATTATATATAATCAAGCACCTTAAATATTTTCAGTGAAATTTTCATAATAATTACAACACTTAAAACATTTTTCAGGGAAAATTGGATGATAATTCAAGCGCTTGAATACATTTTTTACAGCTAAATGTAGCTATTTTTCAGGAGAAAATGGATGATTATTATTGGACATTAAAGCATTTTCAAAAATAAGGATGCACTTTTTTNGGGGGGATGAACGATAATTTAACAATAAGGATGCCCCTTTTTGGGGAAAAATGGATGATATTTCAATCACATTAAACCATTTTTCAGGGAAATGAGAATGCATTTTTCAGGGTTAAATGGACTATAATTCAAGCACATTTTTCATTGCCACGGTTACCTGGTTTCACACTTTGAACATAAACTGGGTTGTCCCCACTCACTGTCAGCCCGTAGCCTTTCTCATCCTTCTGTATAATGGCCACTCGCTGGAGTAATGGACCTACAACACAATCATGTTATTATGGCCATATGCAACCAGTATAACACCAGAGTTACTGCAGTAAATTTAGGTATATTGATGTTGGCTGCTTATCAATCTTAGGGTTAGTAATGAAGCCTCCAAAATGAGAATCTATTAAGAAAGGTCTTACATTTAATTTGATTTTTAAAAGGACTGCAAACAAGTCAAAATTCATATCTGAGCGGTAACGGGAAAATACAAGAAACATGGCCATTCCACAAAACCCTTGTGTATATTTCAACATTTCACTAATTAATGCACGTCAATTTAAATAATTGTGCAATCCCAATCTTTCTCTGCATGTAAGATACCTACTCACATTCCTCCATGAAAACATTAGTTATTGTGTGGAAACAGTTTTTCTATTTCTATAAACTGTGACCTTGACCCGTGATCTGTCTGGTTTCAAAACAACTCAATTGTGTTGAAAACCTTGGTATAGTTAAAGACATCCAATCACTATAAGTTGTATAACCAGGAATGCTTGGCTATAGGTCACTAAGCTTATGAAAGGTGTTGTCTAAGAAAGAATGTTTAAGCAAGATAACAATATTCAAAGAATCTTATTCCATCTGAGTGTTCACTTACACAAACTTTCATTCCAATCATTATCTTTGAGGTTGTACATAGTTGGGGATAATACTTAACAAAGGTGAACTCAACTTTTGTATTGTTATATTATTTGAAAATGTAGGTGCAATGCCATTTGTGTTGTATGTATTTCAATTAAAATACTAAGATAACTGAAACTCTGCTTTTAATGTTTTATTATAAACTGAAATAGATTCGTCAAATTAAATATACTTTTATGTTAACTTTGTGCAAAACAATAGTGTCTTCATATTGTCTTAATAGTATCTTAACAAGAGCTGTGTTTGTGTAACACAATGCCCCCTACTACATGTTGAAGCCGCAAAGCAGCTATTTTAGATATAAATTTTAAGTAAAAGGCCCATAACTTCATAAAAAATAATGGACTGGAACGAAACTCGAACTTGAGTTAGTCTGTATGTCATTAAGTTAGACTCACACACCAAAAATAAGGTCAGTATCTGAAAGTGTTTCGGAAAAAAAACCAAACAATATGTGTTTGTGAAACACTATGTCCACTTTTGAGCGATTTTGACCCATAAATTTGACCTTTGACCTTGAAGGATGACCTTGACCTTTCACCACTCAAAATGTGCAGCTCCATGAGATACACATGCATGCCAAATATCAAGTTGCTATCTTCAATATTGAAAAAGTTATGGCCAATGTTAAAGTTGGCGCAAACAGACCAACAGACCAACAGACAGACCAACAGACCAACAGACAGGGCAAAAACAATATGTCCCCCAGTATATACTGGTGGACATAAAAAGTGTTATTTTAAAGAAAATTCCAAAGTCCAAGGTCTGTTTCTTTGTCAAAAATCAATGGTTCAGAACAAAACTCCAACTTGATCTTTAAGTCATGCAGGTAGACTCACACACCAAAAATCAGGTAAATATCTGAAAGCATTTAGGAAGAAAACTTCCGAAACGGAATGCCGGACAGACGGACAGGCGGACAGACAGGCAGTCGGACAAACAGTCCGACTGCTATATGCCCACGTACCTGGGACATAAAAATTACTGGACACTTCTTATATTGCACAAAATTGGCATTTAAAATTTCCAATAATACTTTTTTTCCACAAAATGCACTGGCCATTATAATTCTTAAGAGGTTCAAGAACTTGTACTTCCCACTACTGTATAGCTAGCTACATGTGACCCAGTAGTTTTGTTAATGGTAAGTACAACAGCACCAATTCCATGTTACACCACCCATCCAACACAAGTGGTTGATTACCAACTATGAGGTGATACCTACATGTAAACATAGGCATGTGCTAGCGGTTTGTAGCTGATCTAAAAATGTATCTTTTAGATTAGGCCAGAATTCCCTCCCAAAACCCATGCTAAATAAACAGTGGCAGGTTTGTTCGGAAAATAATTTCTTTATTATTATTTTATTTTATACATTATGCAAAACTTGTATTCTAATGGTAATCAGCTTAAGGTTAATCATTATTTGCATGTTTCATCACGGTGTATAATGTTCACTGCATAATAAGAATCTCAGATTTGAACACAATATTGAACAATTTTTATGAGTTTCACACCTGAGACTTTTTAGGAAAAAATGTATTTTTTCATGTTGCTCAAACATTATTTTGGGTCACTACGATTTTCTTGGATCTATCATTGGAAGGAAAATACACAACATTTTTGTTTTGCCTAACCTTAGCAAGTTACATTCTCTGTATAAATTTCTGGTGAATGCAGATTCTAATGCACTCCACATTAATATTGATTTGCAGCTTTAGTTTTGCCCATTTAAAAACACACCTGGTTTGAAATTGGGAATTTTTAAAGGCATTATTGCTGATTGGTGTCAAAATGTAGAGGTAAATTGAAGTCTGGGCTTTTATTGTTTGATAAAATGCAGAGCTTATTTCTGTTAATTTATTTTATTGGTATGATAAACCAAAGAGTTCATCAAGATTGGGTCATAAATGTGGCCCAAGAGGTTTTTCTAAAATGTTACCTGTTGACCTAGTTTTCGACGCAAGTAACCCAGATTCAAACTCAGCCTATAAAATGTCAAGATAAACATTTGGGCCAAGATCAATCAAGATGAAGTCATGAATGTTTTTTGTAGAGTGGTAACAAGCTTTCTCAGATTTAACCTGGTGACCTAATTTTTGGAAGCACATGACACAGATTCGAACTTTGAAAATGTCAAGACAAACATTCTGACCAATTTCATTAAGATTGCGCAATAAATGTGTTCACAAGCTTTTTCTATAATATGACCCGGTGACCTAGGTTTGCTTTGACCAAGTTTCATGCCATCTCAAGACTGTTCACAAGCTTTTTCTTTTATTTGACCTAGTGACCTAGTATGTGGCCAAGTTTTCTACCTCGCAGAGATATTATTGGGACAAATGTTTTAAGTTTCATGAAGATTTGGCAAAAATTGTAGCCTCGACAGTGTTTACAAGCTGTATCTTTTATTCAACATTGTCATCCAGTTTATGATCCTTGTTACCCAGTGTTGAACATGGCTAAGATATCAATAGGACAAAAGTTCTGACCAAGTTTCATGAAGATTGGGCAATAAATGTGACATGTGGACTGTTCACAAGCTTTTCTTTAATTTAACCTCGTTTATTACCCATGTGACCTGGTTTTGAACTTGGCTGAGAAATCTTGGGGACAAAAGTTCTGACCAAGTTTCATGATGATTCAAATAAAATTTGGCTTCTAGTGTGTTAAAAAGCTTTTTCTTTCCTTTGACGTAGTGACCTATTTTTAACCCCACATGACCCAGCTTACAAGTAACAACTAAACAGTGATTTCATTGGGACAAATGTTCACGTTTCATGAGTTCTAGAGTGATGAAATGTAAACGAAGCAAGACAAATGACGAAAAATGGACAAAAGGCAACCACAAAAACTCACCATGAGCATGTTGTGCTCAGGTGAGCTAAAAAAAATTGATAAATTTGTGGTTTCAAAACCCTTCAATCCACGTTGAAGTAAGAACTTTGACAACACATATTTTACAACATAAATTTGAACTTTGATCTCAAAGTTTGACCTTGAGCTTTAAGGTAACCTTGCATTTCCTTTACAAGTGATACTCGCCGCTATTTCAAGGTTAATGTTAGTGTGAAGTTGTTACAAAATCCTTCCATGGGTAAGAAATAAGAGCTCGGACAATGTCTAAAATTGATCACAGACCAATGAATTAACAGACAGACCAAGAGTCAAAATGATTCCTAAATATTACACCACTATTTACTGTCAATCAAGTGGATGGGTATAAAAATATAATCATGGCTGGTCACAAGAGTCATATAAAGACAGTACATAGTCTAAGAACTTATAAACCAATCAGAATCCTCCAAAGACTTACTAGTGGCCTCTGGCACATCGCCATGGGCACCGTTGGGGGAGGCAAGGTGGTCATCTTTAGGATCCTTGGTTAGACTGCCCAGCCTGAAAATACACACATCACTGGCTGGTCAGCAACAGGCATAGTTTAAACAGTGAAACTCAGGGTCACAAACAAATATGCTCAATAATGGAATCCATGCTCATAAGAAAGACTCTGGTCAACTTTGGGTGAATTTGATATCACTGTGGAAGATGTTGATAGAATGTGGGAGATGTTGATAGAATGCAATGATATCTTTAAAAAAAATCTCATGTGAGTCCTGGGACTCGATAACTTGCAAATCTATGAGTCCCCAAATTGAAAGAACGAGTCCAAAATTAAAATGTATTATATTTTTAGAAATATCAATTCATTTTTGGGACTCACATAATTGGAAACTTTGCATCCCCAGCGGTTTTTGTGATTCCAGGACGCAGGACTCGCAGGTAAAAAAATCACTGAGAATGTGGGAAATATTGATTGATCATGGGAGACAAGGCTATCAAAACTATATTATATGTAATGCTGAATATCTAAATAACATTTTTAAAGGCAAGAATGGGGCTGGCATTGTGGCACTATTGTCCCTTCTCTTGGGTATGTACAGTGCAAAAATGAGCTCACTTAATTTATGAGACTTTCATTCTTTAGCAATATTAGACTAAACCCTTGTTTGCCACAATATATGCAATCTCAAATTAAGTAGCATCAACTTTCACATCCTTGTCAAAACGATTCATTTGTACTAAAGTCAGAGATGTCTGATATTGGATATAAGACCTGGTGCAAACAAGTGATATTTCATATCAGTAATGCATGTTCCCCACTTCCCAGTGGCCTATATTGCCTGATCTGAGCTGTGCCAGATGACTGTGTTGGTAGTTCCACATCACAAACACAGAGTGGAGGATTACTCAGACATCTGTGATGCATTTCTAAAAATATCCACAAAACAACAACAATCTGAACAAGAAAAGTGAACCACATAATATACAAGCTTCTGGCTTGATAAATCCTAATGTGAGCTTATTGCCATTCCATTTTATTGTTCAATGTTCTTTATTATGCAACCAGTGCACAATAACGTTGAAAATGCTCACCCACTATTTTCAAATTTTATTATACCACTGACCAATTACACAATTAAACTCAGAACACTTACTGTGATATCAGGTCACTGAGCAATACTATTTTAGCCCCATTTTTTTCATTTTTTAATTTAAATTAATTTATTTAAATTCTCACCATTAAATTCACCTTCCAGAATACATCAAAGTGCTAATTTAAGAGTCAATTCCATTGGAATTTGCTATTTATGTTGTGTTTGCAAAAGTGAAACATTGTTTGTGTGTGCAAAAACTAATGTTTACAATGTTGCTTTCAGCCATTTCCTACATCTACATCGAACTAATGTTTACAATGTTGCTTTCAGCCATTTCCTACATCTACATCAAACTAATGTTTACAATGTTGCTTTCAGCCATTTCCTACATCTACATCAAACAAATGTTTACAATGTTGCTTTCAGCCATTTCCTACATCTACATCAAACTAATGTTTACAATGTTGCTTTTAGCCATTTCCTACATCTACATCAAACTAATGTTTACAATGTTGCTCTCAGCCATTTCCTACATCTACATCAACTAATGTTTAAAATGTTGCTTTCAGCCATTTCCTACATCTACATCAAACTAATGTTTAAAATGTTGCTTTCAGCCATTTCCTACATCTACATCAAACTAATATTTACAATGTTGCTTACAGCCATTTCCTACATCTACATCAAACTAATGTTTACAATGTTGCTTTCAGCCATTTCCTACATCTACATCAACTAATGTTTACAATGTTGCTTTCAGCCATTTCCTACATCTACATCAAAGCATATGAATATGTAATTCAACTGATTGAGTTTGTTTGCTTAACATTGAAATTATTCTTTTAAATTAGAACTTAAATTGTATTTAATTCAGGATGTGCCCAACGCAATTCATTACAAATGCGACAAAATGTATTTTGTGAATCTGCTATCCCAACTCAGTTTGTCATCCCAACTTTCTTATGAGTAATCGTCAGTATATAAAGTTTTTGCCATTTAAAACATCATTAATTTTCATGTTTTGAATAGCGAGTTTAAGCTAATTTGTTCGGAATTCCACTTGTTGTGATCATTGGAAATCTATTTTGTTTCATAGTTTGTGTTTTTGTTGGGTGTTAACATTTCAAACATTTGAACCCAACTGCAGTCTGCTATATGTATTTTTNTACCACGGGATCGGTCGATCTTGGTAGAATTTCATTTTTTTTTTCATGGACGACCAAAGAAGTCAATTAACTATTTTATCTATTTTGAATCCGCGCATATTAAATTAATTATGATTTTAAATATTATTATAATTGTTCTTTTAAAATTTATTGACTTACTAATCATTTTCAAAAGATGTATATTTTATGATGCGCATCAACTCGGCGTCATATCATGGATCACGGCTTGCCTCGGCATGTCGCGGGGGACAGATGCGAAGCATCGCTGCGAAAAAATGTGACGTTCCGACGCGAACTGACTCGGCATCGACTTGTTGCGCCTTGACGCCGCGGATCGCGAAATATGTTTGTTCCGCATGGGCTGTACTGTACACATGCATGCCAAATATCAAGTTGCTATCTTCAATATTGCATAAGTTATGATTTTGACCCATTATTTTACCTTTGACCTTGAAGGATGACCTTGACCTTTTACAACTCAATATGTGCAGCTCCATGAGATATACATGCATGCCAAATATCAAGTATAGACTGGGGGACATAAAAAGAGCCCAAATATTTGAATCTAAAACTCCTATTTAAATATTGGCGTAAGAAAATTAATATATATTTTACATACAAAATTAAGTTACCTACAAAGTCGTATTAAAGTTGTGTGCAGACGACTGTCATGTAGAAGTAATTGATCTGACAACAGCTGTATAAGCAATATGATTGATTGGTTAGATAATTGCTGTTCATACAGGGCTTTTTTTCCTTCTTTATGAGTGGCCGTGGAAGGACATTTCACAATTTTGACAAGGACAATTCACAAACCTAACATGGCCGTGAATTTTTACAAAATCGTCCGTTTTTCAAAATTTTAACAATTTCACGACTCGGTTTTTCACAATTTTAAGAAGTTTGCGACTCAATTTTTCACAATTTTGAAAAGTTCGCGACTCAATTTGTCAAAATTTTGAAAAGTTGGCAACTCATTTTTTCACAATTTTGAAAAGTTCGCGACTCATTTTTTCACAAAGTGAGGGGGCCAGGGCCGCTTCACAAAGTCAGGAAAAAAAGCCCTGTCATATATGTTTGGTGACTTGATATCATGTGATATCAGACTCATCCAATATGGCGTCTGTAAACACTTTGAAAGCCTCGCCTTTTCCTTCCCCTTATCAGACTCATCTGATACCAGATATCAAAAGTTACCAACCATTATATATTCCCCACTGCTTTGTATATGTGTGTGTGTTGTTGTTGCTGTTTTTCTGTAGGTGTTATATATTATTTTGTTGTTTTTGTAAATTGTGACTTGCTTTCTTTGTTTTGTTGTTTTTGTTTGTGAACAATATTTTTTAGAGACAAAGGTTAAATGTCATTCCCTATATGACCAGTCTTCATACAAATGCAGTCTGTAAATACATTAATTAACAGAAAAAAACATCAACAGTTGATAATGAAGCTATGGTATTATGTCAACGATAATTCTTGAACCTTTCATTCCCAATCCTTCATATGAGCAGATCTGGGAAAACAGGGCTTAATGCATGTGCAGAAAGTTTCTTCCCAGATAAGCCTGTGCAGTCTGCACAGGCTAATCAGGGACAACCCTTTCTGCCTAAACTAGAATTTTGCAAAAAAGAGACCCTTTTAAACAACAAATACCATATAAATGGAAAATGTCGTCCATGATTAGTCTGTGCAGACTGCACAGACTAATCTGTTATAACAATTAACACACATGCATTAAGCCCCATTTTCCCAGAGCAATGCTCATATAAACTTTGTTCTCAATTTGCTAGACAGTTCACATTCAGTTCAATGGATTTGTTGTATATCAAGTGTACTTACAAAGACCTACAACAAACACAAGGCACTTGAGCCAACTGGAACTTGCAAGTGTATAATGGATCTGAAGCCACTTGACTGCCCATCAACAAATAGTAAAGGTCCTGTATCGCGCAAACAGCATAAAACCTGAACAGAGTGAAAGCTGACAGTTACTTTATTATAGCCACAAGATAATGGAGACTTGGATGTTACTTTATTATAGCCACAAGATAATGGAATCTTGGCAGTAACTTTATTATAGCCACAAGATAATGGAAACTTGGCAGTTACTTTATTATAGCGACAAGATAATGGAGACTTGGAAGTTACTTTACTGTAGCCACAAGACAATGGAGACTTGGATGTTACTTTATTATAGCCACGAGATAATAGAAACTTGGCAGTTACTTTATTATAGCGACAAGATAATGGAGACTTGGAAGTTACTTTACTATAGCCACAAGACAATGGAGACTTGGATGTTACTTTATTATAGCCACAAGATAATAGGGATTTGGCAGTTACTTTATTATAGCCACAAGATAATAGGGACTTGGCAGTTACTTTATTATAGCCACGAGATAATAGAAACTTGGCAGTAACTATATTATAGCCACAAGATAATGGAGACTTATAAGTTACTTTATTATAGCCACAAGATAACGGGGACTTGGCAGTTACTTTATTATAGCCATAAGATAATGGAGACGATGCAGTTACTTTAGTATAGCCATAAGATAATGGAGACTTCGCCGTTACTTTATTAAAGCCACAAGATACTGGAAACTTGGCAGTTACTTTATTATAGCCACAAGATAATGGAGTTTTGAGAGTTACTTTATTTTAGTCTAACGATACTAAAGACTTGGAAGTTGCTTTGTTTCAGCCTCGATGTAATGAAAAGTTGAGCAACTACATTATTGTAGCCTTGTGATTATAAATGAAAAGTTGTGAAGTTCCTGAATTTAAACCTTGAGATAATAACAATTGTGAAATTAGTCAAATTACTACATTTACATACTAAAACATAAAACATACTAAAAGCTGCAGTGTTTAAATCTTCTGCACTTTCATACATCATAACTTGGCACTTAGTATTTTAAAAGTTAATTAAATTTATCAGCCTAAAAAAAACTGAAATATGCCCTTTTCAACCTCTCGAAAAACAGTGTATCAATTTCTGAACGCAAATTATTTGGACGCTTACTTACCGCTTATTTCTCAGCAAAGTGCCGGCGTGTGATTGCGAGATATCCGCAAATCTGCGTGCTATTCCATTATCCATATTACGTTACTTCACATTCGCTTGAATGCATATATCCATGCACTTAAAATTTTCATAACACACTTCCTCTGATTTTAACACTTAATTTTCCTTCAAGAATAAATATACCCGTGCACTTAAACAAATATATTCGTGCACTTACATGTATATGTGAAATACACTCCTTTTCAGGTATTAGCATTAGAAATGTACACTTATTCCATATTCACATTAACATTGACACATATTCCATTTTTATTGCATGATTTCATCATTTGGACACCAATGCATTTGTGACATAAAGTTATTCATAGTTTGACTTTCAAGTTCTAAAATCAACAGAAAACAGCTAGCATACAATGCAAATGAAATCATTCTATTCTTAACTAAAAATATATTTCCTGAGAAACAAACATGTCAACATGTGAACTGCAGACGCATCTAAAGCCTAATATAGAGAGAATGACTATGTATTAGCAATTTCAATAACATCCGACTCAAAGAAGCAATCTTAATACTATAATTATTTCACATACCAACTTCACATTGTATTTATTTTTCAGGAACTACTGAACATGTGGACAGTAACGCACAAAAACCCTTTAAGTTGCAAAGAGTTTGATGATCCAAGCTTACAACTTTCAATCAAACTTAAAAGACATCAATTCTAAAGATGTGAATAATCCAATAGTCTTAAAGCGCAATAAAGTTTGTGTCATTCTGCAGCCACAAGACAACTTAAGACGCTCAGACAATATAAATATCTAATATTATCACATGCTATCCCTTGTTTTCAATGTAATACAGACATTACGTATTTTTTTATATTACACATGTGTAATTCAACATTTTTAAGCGTTTTCATTGGCTACAAAATCAATAACTAACCATCATACCATATTTTATTAAACTCGTCCAGGAAATTCGTTAGTAAGCTCGCAAAAGGCTCACTTACTAACAAAATTCCTGAACTCGTTTAATAAAATATGATATGATATGACAACTCATGTCAGATCTTATATATATCTGCAATCAGCATTAAACCAATAAGTCTGTCCTCGAAACATATAGGAGACTTTTCCTGTCCTAGAAACCAGTATGAGCCTTTGCCTATCCTATTTAGTACTGGTTAATGAACACATGAAACCAATATGAGACTTTGCCTATCCTATTTAGTACTGGTTAATTAACACATGAAACCAATATGAGACTTTGCTTGTCCTATTAAGTACTGGTTAATGAACACATGAAACCAATATGAGCCTTTGCTTGTCCTATTAAGTACTGGTTAATTAACACATGAAACCAATATGAGACTTTGTCTGTCCTATTAAGTACTGGTTAATGAACACATGAAACCAATATGAGCCTTTGCCTGTCCTATTAAGTACTGGTTTATGAACACAGGAAACCAATATGAGACTGTGCATGTCCTATTAAGTACTGGTTAATGAACACATGAAATCAATATGAGCCTTTGCTTGTCCTATTAAGTACTTGTTAATGAACACATGAAACCAATATGAGACTTTGTCTGTCCTATTAAGTACTGTTTAATGAACACATGAAACCAATATGAGACTGTGCTTGTCCTATTAAGTACTGGTTAATGAACACAAGAAACCAATATGAGACTTTGTCTGTCCTTTTAAGTATTGGTTAATGAACACAGGAAACCAATCTGAGACTTTGTCTGTCCTATTAAGTGCTGGTTAATGAACACATGAAACTAATATGAGACTTTGCTCGTCCTATTAAGTGCTGGTTAATGAACACATGAAACCAATATGAGACCTTGCATGTCCTATTAAGTACTGGCTAATCAACACATGAAACCAATATGAGACTTTGCCTGTCCTATTAAGTACTGGTTAATGAACACATGAAACTACTATGAGACTTTGCTTGTCCTATTAAGTACTGGTTAATGAACACATGAAACCAGTATGAAACTTTGCCTGTCCTTTTAAGAACTGGTTAATGAACACATGAAACTACTTTGAGACTTTGCTCTTCCTATTTAGTACTGGTTAATGAACACATGAAACCAATATGAGACTGTGCCTGTCCTATTAAGTACTGGTTAATGAACACATGAAACCAATATGAGACTTTGTCTGTCCTATTAAGTACTGGTTAATGAACACATGAAACCAATGTAAGACTTTGTCTGTTCTATTAAGAGCTGGTTAATGAACACATGAAACCAATATGAGACTTTTCTCGTCCTATTAAGTACTGGTTAATGAACACATGAAACCAATATGAGACTTTGTCTGTCCTATTAAGTACTGGTTTATGAACACATGAAACCAATATGAGACTTTGCCTGTCCTATTAAGTACTGGTTAATGAACACATGAAACCAATGTGAGACTTTGTCTGTCCTATTGAGTACTGGATAATGAACACATGAAACCAATATGAGACTTTGCCTGTCCTATTAAGTACTGGTTAATAAACACATGAAACCAATATGAGACTTTGCCTGTCCTATTAAGTGCTGGTTAATGAACACATGAAACCAATATGTGACTTTGCTTGTCCTATTAGGTACTGGTTAATGAACACATGAAACAAATATGAGACTTTGCCTGTCCTATTAAGTGCTGGTTAATGAACACATGAAACCAATATGAGACTGTGCCTGACCTATTAAGTGCTGGTTAATGAACACATGAAACCAATACCAGACTTTGCCTGTCCTATTAAGTGCTGGTTAATGAACACATGAAACCAATATGAGACTTTGCCTGTCCTATTAAGTACTGGTTAATGAACACATGAAACCAATATTAGCCTGTATCCATACTTAAGCCCAAATATCCTTAAACAGAGCAACCCTAATATTCACAGTGTATGATCAAGCATGTAATATCTATCTGCAAACATGCTACATTTTGGGTGCCCGATAGCACAAGGTCATCCACATCATTTACACCCAATCATCCAGTACTAGTGTAATCATCTCAATGGCAAGCTAAAATATGCAAATGCAACCATCTCAAGATTTGATCAATCATCTTCAGTTCAACAGATCATAATTTTTAGAATAATTTGACTCCATTTTTATAATCCCGTACCTCCGGCTTCTATGAAATTGACTTCCAAGATTGTACAATCGAAATGGCAGCACTTTAATATTCCAGTGTACATGTTTGTTATCATATGAAAAGACAATGTAACATTCATGTGATATTTGCCATACCAATATACACCATTTATTATATACCTTTAAATATCATCAAATGAGATGTCGTAATTTGTACCACATGACCTTCTAATATTTTACAGTATTGCAGGGCTCACGTTGGGCTCAAAATTTAGGGAGAAGTGACTTCTCCCTGGACACTGATTTAGGGAGAAGTGAGGAGACTTTAGGGAGAAGTGGTGAGCCTCGGACACAAGGGTTTGCGTGTAGGGAGTTACAACACACATATATGTGTATCACATTATTGCAGTATACCACTTTAGTACACATAATATTTCTTTTGTGTATCTTAATATTTCTAGCAGATCTAATGAAACAAGTAATAATAGACACAACAGTAAATAACCATAATTTTACTAGCTCTATATTCAATCCATTTTGATGTAAATATATATGATATTAAAAAGACTAAAGTATTTCAAAGGTAATATGTTTATGAAGCTTTAGCCAACATAAGCTTAGAGCAGATATTTATGTTAGTAATATTACATTTAACATATGCTTTGTTCATGTGTGTTTGCAACACATGAACAAAACATATGTTAAATGAAATATTTCAGGTATACCAAGCACTCAAAGTAAACAATAAATGGAATAAAAGTATCAACACTACTGATATGTTTACAACTCATACAGCGCTTCCAATAGCTTTAAAAAGTTGGAAGTCCTGACTTCCAAGCCTTAAATTTTGGACGTCCCAGACATAAACAGTTGGTAGTCCCATTTTTATTTCAATGAATTTTTCA
>VMBQ01000851.1:188587-207693 GCA_007657795.1 Dreissena rostriformis | reverse complement strand
TTAAAGGGACTGTCCACTAGATTTTGGCATGTATTGAAGCATGTCATTAAATGCTCTATATTGATAAATTCAAACATTTGACCTAAAAATCTGCAGTTAAAAAACAAGAATACAATTTAAAAAGGGAAAAAAAAGTAAACCTCATCAGGGCTCGAACCAGTGACCATCGGGGTCCTGGAGTAAAAACCAATTAGACCGCTCGGCCATCCTGACAAGTATGTACGATAGCCGTATTTTATACCATATATAAGCAATCCTCGTAGTTTTACAAAATATAGCGACAATAACAGAACTTTCCAAATTATTCAATCGTTTCGCGTCGAACGACGCTTTATGATTTTGAGGTTTTCAAATCGTCAAAAGATGCATATAATGGATATTTAAGAGCATTGTAAATGGTCAGTATTACTATTTCCTCAAAAATATCATAACAAACGCGAAAATTTGCGAATATGAAACAACTTTTTTTAATTTTGTCAATTTACCAATCTGTTGGACGGCCCCTTTAACGCACACATGCACGCACGCACACACGACGGACACAGGACCATGACATAAGCCCCGCTGGCCTCTGGCCAGTGGAGCTAAAAACAACAACTGAATATGCATTGATTAATCAATTAATTTATTACACTACACGTGCATCGGTCCGTATAAGATTAGGCTCCAAATTGAGCCCCTCCCCGATGTTTAACCGGTCGGTTGAAGATAAGGCCCCCCCCACCCCGATTGGGGGGAGTGGGGATAGGTGATGATGATGGATATGCCCCCCACATCAATTATCAAGAGTATCCATGCATCCTGGCTTGTTGCTGCCCATGAAGAGATGTGTCTGCAAGGGGATCTCATAATGCACCGCTTTAAGATGTTTGGTCTGTGAAGTTCAACTTTGTGAAAGTGTGCGCAGTATTGGACATTATTTATGTAAAATATTACTAAATGATCTGTGATAGTGTTTTTCCCAGGCCCTTTTTGCGTGGCGCTGCCCCACGCCGTCGTTGTGAATCGCAACTGTGCCCTTTTCAAAGGCAAAAGCAGCCACACGCCCTTATTGATAACATCTTAATTGCCTCTTGACCAAACTTCTTAGCCATATCAGAGCATACCCCAAAGGCAGTGAAGATGCGCACGGTTGTGTATTAATCATGCATGAATAACCCCGTGTCAATATCAATCGATAAATTCAGTGGTTTTGTGGCTTTGTTATACTATGCACACTAATCAGTCCCTATTGTGTACTCTTCCACGATAAAATCGTAGACAGTTACTTAGAGGAGAGTGAGACTTATGGTGGCAACCGGGAGTTATCCTCGTGGAAAGTGTGCATTTCATGCATAACACAGTAATTTCAAAACATTTATTGGTACAGGTAAAGCTTTTATAGTATAATAAATTTGGAATCCAAAACACACTTATGAATTTAAATGTTAATGCAACGTTTACAACTTCTAGCTTCAAATAAACAGTGCAACATTTTGCATGTATGGAGACCCCCATTACCATACCTTTCCTTGGACGGCATTCTAAGCTGAATCGATTTAAGCAATACAAAATATATGTTATGTTCAAACCAAGAAAGAACTCGACACAAATCAAAATCAAACGTTTATGTACCATCTTTTTTTCGGTCGTTTTATAGTGGAATGTAGCCTTTTGCAGTGCATTTTTTTATAATAGTCTCTAACTTTATCCTATTTCAGGGATTTAGTAGTGAACATCTAGCTATGCTAACCCTATCAATACAGTACAGCCCACGCGGAACAAACATATTTCGCAATCCGCAGCGTCAAGGCGCAACGAGTCAATGCCAAGTCGGCCGTTGAAGCCGCGTCAGTTCGCGGCGGAACGTAGCATTTCGCTGCGATGCTTCGCATCTGTCCGCCGTGACATGCCGCGACATGCCGAGGCAAGCCGCGATCCGTGATATGCCGCCGAGTCGATGCGCATCATAAAATAGAAATCTTTTGAAAATGGTTAGTTAGTCAATAAATTGTAAAAGAACAATAATAATAATATTTAAAATCATAATTAATTTAATATGCGCGGATTTAAAATTGATAAAATAGTTAATCTAATAATGAGGTCGTCCATGAAAAAAATAATGAAATTCGACCAAGATCGACCGATCCCGTAGCTAAAGAAACGTCGGCGAACAGTTTATATAGTATTGACAGTCGCGCCAGTCAAAAATCATAAAAAGCGATAAAGTTATGGAAGCCAGAACTACCGATCCCGTGGTAATTTTTTTTGTATAGAAAACACGTTGTTTTACTATGTCAGCAAAACATCGTCTTTTAACTGATACTTACCAATTAATAATTAATATAATCACAGTTTGCAACATTACTCTTGTTTTTATTTTGATAATTTAATCAAGTTTTCATGTTAGCAGGTGGTTATTTATACTGAACATGTAAACAAAGGAACAATGACATTATTTAAAATATCGCACACATTCGCAGTCTGTGTGAATAGACAGTTTGACGTCATCAAAGGAAAGCCGCTTCCTGTCTGAAGGCATAAAGTTACACCGTTTTTGCCGACAAAATTGGCTTCCTTTGTCAAGAAATTTACCCGCTAAACCAATCGTGTGTTTGTTACTCAATGACAATCGTCCAATTTTGTAATAGCACATGCTTAGCTCCGCCTTTCGAATCTTTTTCAGAGAACGGAGGTGGAGTTTAACAGTTAATTAAACAAGTGTTTTACACAAGTTGAGTGCCAACTTCTTGTACAGTTCCTAACGCATGTGTTTACGAAATTCTTGAAACACATTTATAGTAAATAAAGGCACAGTGTTTTGTTGGATTATTACTTGTTATTAAATTGCAAGGTAATAGTATTTTTCATTTAATTTGTTCAATATAATTAAAATGTTTAACAATATAGTTGCATCACAGAATCTAACAAGGAATTTGATGGGGTAGCACATTTATCTTTTCACTCGATCCGCCGCATACATATGCGGCGGATTTATTCCCCGAAAGTACGCGAGGTTAATACAGACTCGGCGTCGTTGCGCGGATCGATGCTGAGAGCCTCGGCGATACGCCGCGTGCGGCCATCGAGTACTAACGATTCTGGCGTAGCCGCAGACTTTGTTGGTTCCGCGTGGGATCGTACTGTATCTCCAAAAGATAAACACCAGAACAACAGTCTTAAGTGTTAAACAATGCCTTTGTTCCAAATGTGATTTTTTTAGAGAGTAAACCTACATGACTTGATTATTTATAACCAAAATTAACAACTGCCTGCAGACCAAGGTGATCCAAGGGAGATAACAAACATGACCGAGTCAGAAATTACTTCCCTTTTGCAGCAAACCACAAAATATAAGGGAAATGACACCAACTACAATATTTGATAACATATAACAAAATTGTCTCCCTTGCTAGTTTTTTTAATAAACAATAAATGTTAACATAATTTATGTTAAGTTATTTAAATTATGCCTTATATGAATACAAAGCTAAGCAATAAAGTCAGTTGGTATTTTTCTTGGAAACTGTGTACTCTCATTGGATAATCCGACATACCCTAGGACTTAAATGATAATTTGGGGGTTGTCAAGGTGAATTGGACTGAGTATGAGGTTTGTTCAAGCAACTTTGACTGAGTATGAGGGTTGTTCAAGCAAATTTGACTGAGTATGAGGGTTGCTCAAGCAAATTTGACTGATTATGAGGGTTGTTTAAGTGAATTTGACTGAGAATGATGGGTTGCTCAAGTGCATTTGACTGAGAATGAGGGTTGTTCAAGTGAATTTCACTCAGTATGAGGGTTGTTCAAGCGAATGTGTCTGAGTATTAGGGTTGTTCAAGTGAATTCGACTGAGTATTAGGGTTGTTCAAGTGAATTTGACTGAGTATGAGGGTTGTTCAAGTGAATTTGACTGAGTATGAAGGTTGTTTAAGCGAATTTGACTGAGTATGGTGGGTTGTTCAAGTGAATTTGACTGAGTATGATGGGTTGTTCAAGTAAATTTGATTGAGTATTAGGGTTGTTCAGTGAATTTGACTGAGCATGAGGGGTTGTTCAAGTTAATTGACCAAGTATGAGGGTTGTTCAATCAAATTTGACTGAGTATGATGGGTTGTTCAAGTTAATTGACCGAGTATGAGGGTTGTTCAAGCAAATTTGACTGAGTATGAGGGTTGTTCAAGTGAATTTGACTGAGTATTAGGGTTGTTCAAGTGAATTTGACTGAGTATGATGGAGTGTTCAAGTGAATATGACTGAGTATTAGGGTTGTTCAAGTGAATTTGACTGAGTATGAGGGTTGCTCAAGTGAATTTGAATGAGTATGATGGATTGTTCAAATGAATTTGACTGAATATTAGGGTTGTTCAGTAGGGTGCTTATACACAGTATGGTGCTTTACACATAAGGGTGTTGTATACATGTACACAGAAGAGTGCTGCAATCTGCTGATTAGAATGATCTGCAACTTGTTATCCTTTGGTTAATTGGGAAGGGAAGGTAAATGCAAAAGGTGGAGCATAGAAATAAAATAAAAAATATATTGTTTAGCATTTACTTCTTATTTTTTGTCAAAACTAAATTATTGCTTATGATTTGTATAAAGTGATTTATAACAATATTCAGGAAATTTAATTCTTTTTCTAAAAAGTATAACTTGTTTGTACTTACTAATAAAATACAATACCCATACACAAAGCACTAATATACATCTGCAAGTGTTCCTAGATTACAAGGTTAAATACATTTTGAACACCTACATGTGAATTCAGAATATAGTACACAAAGGGGATAAAAGACAAACATGGTTCTACACCAAGCGTGATCATTTAAAGAGTACCTACATTTATAAAGCGTAATGTTAATCATGCCAATCTAGTGACAGTTTCCGTTTATATGTACTATATGAGCCACGCTATGGGAAAATGGGGCTTAATGCATGTGCCTAAAGTGTTGTCACAAATGAGCTGACAATAAATTCCGCCTAGGCTGGATTTTAATTGAGAAGAGACTTTTTTTAACCCAAAACACCATAAAAGTGGAAAGTGTCGTCCCTGCGGATTGAACAGGCTAAGCTGGGACGACACTTTACTCACATGCATTCAGTGCTTTCCACAGGGTTATTTTCAGGCGCCCCGGGGCTAATAGGGGTGATTCTGGAGGGGTGTCCCCTCCCGACGTTGATATTTTTTTTTTTATTTAACGTGTCAATTGACGTTCTGTGGTGCGTTATAACACTTAGAAAAACAGCGTCAAACGACGTCATTTGGTGCGCTATGACTCTTAAAAACCCCCAGCTATAAAGTAATTTATCAAGATATATTTTTTAATTGTTTTAAAACTTCCCTGCATAGATAGTAAAATCCTGACTCGAACGATTCCCCAACACATCTGTATCAACCAGACTCTATTACTGCATACTTACTTCTTTTCAAGTTTCTATTCATTTCCCGATAATCCAGTTTATTCCATTTTTTAAAGCACTTTCTTGAAAATATTGACGATAAAATTTCTCAATAATTTCTCTAACACAAACATTGCCATTTTTTTGTAAGTATCAAAAACATTTCGGCATAAGTGACTATTTATAGATTTGATGAAATATTGAACATGCGTAAATCCCCTGACGTGATGTGTGCTTGTTTATACAATGCTAAATACACCCAAGCTTTCTATGCACATGACGTGACGTTGTACATTCGGCATAATTTTCGCGCCCTTTTTATTTAGAAGACAAAGGCAACACGAGAGGGTCAACACAAAATAAATTATCACTGTTATTTAAAGAAACAATCTGTTAACGTCGAGTCAATATTTACCTTCGGAGGTGTATTTCGGATTACAAACGTGTTGACATTAACATTCGGGAATGGGTTTCGGATTACAAATTTAATTATGCTCATTTGAGATTTCAAAAAAACATTAACAATTGCGTAATGAATGCAACGATAATTTGTTTAAACGCTTAACGAGTCGACTAAATGTTTTGACAGTATTATGCATGAAATGCACAACTTCCACTAGGATTACAGTCGGTTGCCATCATCAGTCTTCTAAGTAACTGGCCCAGATTCTGTGGAAATAACATGTACGTCACGAGTCGTCTGCATAATTTAGCTGCATATAGTGCCTGCCTTTGAGTGCGGTCGTTCATAGAAAGCGTGCGCTCTCATTGGCCAATATTGATTTTCCAATACAGCGATGCTCCGCCTTTAGGCGGGCTTTAGATTGGTAAAGCGATAGATGACGTAATTGACAGAGGATCGTAAATCAGCTTTCAACATTTTCGGCGAAGTCAATATCGCTTTGATCTTAAGAATGGCAGTAGCAGCCAAAAGACACTGATCGGAAAATTTCAGACGCCCCGCGGACTCTGATTTCGAAATTCAAGCGCCCCGGTGAGGGACCGTTAAATGGCCTGTGGAAAACACTGATGCATTAAGCCCAGTTTTCCCGGAGAGCGGCCCATTATATGTATTTCACTATCGCCCTTACCTTGGCCGTTTTGTCGGCTCTGTAATCCTCTTCAGAAAGCTTGCAACAAAAGGCAACAAACATGAGCATGTATTTCTATATTGTGGTGCAAACAGCCACTGGCATCAAAACATATCACTCTTCATACTTCAAGGGTAGTGTGCATCCAAACAGCAGAAAAATGCTTAAATTGGAACCCAATTCATTTGGTGGCTGATTTCTTGTGATTTCTGCCATGCAGTTTGGCGGTATTGGATGGCTTGAACAGCGAAAACAAAATAACATGATAAAACAACACACGAAGGTACTTGTTGTGTTGGCTGTATCCGCATGTGTGCAACTTTTAAACCTGCCGACACGCCTAAACAAATGACACGCCAAGGAAGCAAGTTTGTACTTGCCAGAAGGACAACATGGATCATACTTTTTTGTGCATGCTTGTGCCTCTAATTTGTCTTTCTTGCTAAATAGCATGTTCAAAGGGCCCCAACACACGTACAAACGAGAAAAAAATATTTGCGCCAATACAACAATAATGACATTTTTCATTCTTTCGCGTTGTTAGTTTGAAACGATGCCAAAACACCAACACATCAAAACGGGTCAACAAATTGATTAAGGGGATTCTTTAATAATCCCACATTTACAATTTGTGATAAACATTAAAAAGAAATGCAAAAATCTAAACTCTACGTTTAAACGGTAAATGTCTATCCTTCTATATCCTCCTAGTTACCCTGAAACTGAAAGAAAACATTATTTTCGGAACATCCATATTAAGCGTAAATCCAATTTAAGCAATGACATTCAATGACATTATTTCAAAACCCACTATTTTTGTCATTGCCAAGTCATAGGTTACACTCTAGATATTTCTTTCTTTAATATTATTGGAAAAATATTTTGATAAGAATTAAAGGCAGTTGGAAAAATATTTGCATACCAATTAAAGGCAGTTGTTAAAGTGTTAATTGTTTTATTCCAAAGTATTGTTTGCTGTGCAGTAATAATTGGATAATTGCATTTAAGCTTATTCAGCAGAACTACTGATTCATACCATTAATGAAAACAAAAAAACAGACAGTGAGAAAATGTCCTGATGCTTTAACACATCAATTGTTTAAAACCTACATGTACTGTACAGAGGATACAGTCATGTCTACAGCAATGGTTTTAGTTTTAACAGGTTTACAAGTGTCTTTTGAGAATCAAAATCACAAAAAATGTAATTTTAAAGTTTTCGTTTACATGCACAAGATATATAGTGGACTCAACTCAATGTGTACAATTAAATTTCAAGTCAATTTAAATTTTGTGAAAAGTGCAAATGGGAAACAATCTTTGAAAGCAAAAATTACTGGAAAGTAAGTCTGACAATCTAGCATTTTACTGTTTACGCATTTTTCGCAAATCTTATAACAGCGATTTGAGTCATTTGAAAATAGCTCTGTAACTTTTGCTGAACTTTGATATTCGCTTGACGTCATGAACAACGCTCACCGCCATCTTGTTAGACTGATCAAAGAAATCCGGTTACGTGTTAATTCAATAAACATAGAAAAAATTATTGTGTTTAAATTTCATATTACATATCTTTACCATAAATAGTATAAAATTGGCATTGAGGGTGGGCTGTTATTTGTATCTGGGGGGCAATTAATATGATCATATGGGCCCCGAGAGTCGATTTTTCATACCTGGCTAGAATCAGATCGCACGACTTCAATTGAACAAAATGGCGTGCACATTCAGTCTAAGTCAATGGATATAAATACTATTGATACTAATTATTACTATTGAAGCTTTAACATGAGACGTCAAACTTTGAGTGTGAACGACACCCTTGCCTCAATAACAACTTTAGTCCAATGCTTATAACAATAAAGTTACAATGATATGCACTTCCATTTTCTGTTCTTCCATCCGTTTATCGAAATTTATTTTAAATCACACTATTTTTCAATAATGTTTGTATTTAATGCTTACCATTGTGACCCAAAACACGATTTACGAAAAAAATTAATCCTGTCGGAGTGAGTTATTTTATTCCTATACAAATTTACAATTATGCATTACAAAGACACAATCCGATATTCGTTTTGTATTTGTTCGTTGCTTGAAAAAAAAAGGTTTATATAAAATACCAAGTCCGACTTGTCTGAGTTGTTGTCCTTAAAATCCAGACAGTCTAACTTAAACTAATGTTTTTTGTCCCAGAAATTACGCCACACAAGATACATCATAAATTGGGTAATTAATTGAATGAAAAATAACAGTTTGGAAAGCTGGTTCGGAGATAAATTTCAGTGTAGCAAAATAGGATTATATGCAATATAAATGATAACACATATGGCAGAGCTGGGTCTGATGTCTAAAATATAGCACACATTGAAATAGTGACACGCATATTTAAATCTCTGCGAGAACTATGGTTACCATCATCAAATGCACAAAAAGAATAGGATTTCAAATTAATTCCAATTCCCCACTTGTTCTATCCCGTGAAACCCTTCAAGTGTGGCAATTCTTGTAATATATGCATGAGATATCATATATGCATTATGTTGAAAGGCTTGTAACCAAACAATTAGGCATGCTTCTGTGATGAAGGC
This sequence comes from Dreissena rostriformis, assembly GCA_007657795.1. Taxonomy (NCBI): domain Eukaryota; kingdom Metazoa; phylum Mollusca; class Bivalvia; order Myida; family Dreissenidae; genus Dreissena; species Dreissena rostriformis. The sequence goes on along the minus strand of VMBQ01000851.1, from coordinate 198,628 downwards.
ACATCACAAATATAGATTCAGAGTGAATGGAATGTTGGCTCCAATGTGCAAAAATGGACCGCAAAAACTCTGATTTATAACAACGAAAGCAGCAAAGACAGTTATAAAGTTTGTAATGAAAACTAACAGTGATAAGGTCATTAAGGAAGTGGCAATTTGTTATGTGGAAATAATCTGTCCATGTTTGAGAGCAATTATCATCTGCATATTTACCTGTCAGAAAACGACATCACTGTTTACCAGCTGCGTTGACTGAAATCTCCTTAAAACGCGACGACTTGACAAAGTTCTATTGAGTATGACAGCTCAATTCTAGTTGTTTTGGTCGAACAAGATTACTCATTAGGTCAAAATTTGTTAAATTCTAATCAGAACAGTGTGGACCTCAGTGCTTAGTCAACAATTGCATTCTGCTATACTGCTGTCGAACTGCCAGAACAATAAATTAGTTTGTATTATAGACAATCCATAGAGAAGGGGATTTACATTTTTACACTACAGGTCAACTTTTTATGTTCAGACATTAACCGAAGAACGCCTTTTATATCCAAAATATATTTCTATTAGCACTTTTGAACAGAGCAATAATTGCAATATCTATATTCGATTTGATTCACACAATATAATGCTGATGGTAATTGTTGGTAGTTTGTGTAAAAGAGAGTTGAGAAGAGCATTTTGTGCCCGAAAATTGTGGGTCTATTTCGTGCATTAATTGAGAACTTGTTAACACGAACTATATTTTAAGCATCGTGTGTAAAAGTCGGAAATTTATGTTTTCAATGAAGTTTCGGTTCCTTATCTTTTCTTCTCGAGAAGCGTGACTTCTTCATTTCATCATCACCAACGTTGTCGTCGCCAGCGTGGACACTATATAATGATCCGATATAGGAGGTTTTGGGGATTCCGATAATGACGTCACTTTTGCACACGCTCTAATTTTGGCCGTCAACGCAGCGGCCATTTCGCTATTGTTTGCATTTGATGAACCGCATCATGACAAGGTTACCATAAAAATCTCTACTTGGCACATCTTCGCGAACAATTTTAAGAACAAAAAATACTCAGAAATGAAAATTCTTTCAGAATGAATAGAATTGAATTAACGAACACAAATAAGGACGAAAACAAACAATAAATAGATTGATTTTATGTAATCAATATAATTAAAGTAACTGATTTGACCCTTTATATGTCTGTTAAAACTTACCTTGTTACAGATTACATAAATCCTCGTGATAAATGTAATTGTTTTTATTAACTTGTTCACACCAATTTTGACACTCTTTGTTTAAGCATTTTTAACCCAGTGTTTAATTGCCCCTTTGAGGCTTTGTTTATCACAAACCGATTATCTCGATATGATCGGATACTGTCCCTAAGAACAATTACTAAGAAAACAGGGTGTCATAAATCAAGGGACCTTTGTCTGTATAGGTCCCTGCATAAACCACATGTGGCTGGTCATTTAACACAATGTATGATACCTTCATGCCATCTCTTGGCATATTGAGCAGACATTTTAGCCAAATTGTAAAGCCAAATACTTAACAGTTGCTTTAAAAAAATATTTTAATATATTTAAAAAAAAAATAGACATTTGTCCGAAATGGATTAACAGGAACTACATAGAATATATTATATCCAGTTTAAACATAAAAATAAAGTGTTTAATAACTTTAAATTTAAAATATTGTACAAATTTACTGCTACACAATTAACGTATTTGACGGATACCGGCAAATGTAACCTCCGTTATTACGTGTAAAGATCGTACGTTACTGCAGTGTTCGAACATCATCATGAAAACAAGCAATCACGTTTGATCACAATAGGGATATAAAATACTTGCGTAAAATAAATTTAATGTATAGATTTATGGTATCATAAAATGCTAGATTTTTATCACTCATTATCACTAGTAAAGAGATTTCAATATACATGTACATGCAAAAGACAGTTCAATTTGCAAAATATGCAGGGTTTTTTTCCATTTGTGTGCTAAAATTTATTAATATTTACATTCAATGTAAATGAAACGAAAATTAATTCAATGTAAAAGAAAATTAAAACTACATTTACAAATTGTAATGTATTGCGCTTTTTTGGGCTTTGTTTTATAATTGATTCACCTCTTGCACTAAATTTCGATCGCTGATGAAAAATAACACTATCAAATCAACACAACTTATAATTATAATCAAATTATTATATGTTTCATTATTTTTTAGATATCATTTATTATAGTCTTACTTTAAGAANCTCCGTCGTCTGCCAGTTTGACACAATTTTTTTCATTCAGAATATGCCTGCAATAGACGTATATAAGGTCAGGTATCAGGCATAAAACCGCTGAACGATGGTTATCAAACTATGCGGAACCTTAAATTCATATCCTGAATTGATTTAATTTATATTATCATATATAATATAACATTTTATTTTGATAGGGCGAGTCGTTATATATGTGGGGCGAGTCGTCATACATGTGGGGCGAGTCGTTATAAAAAACGGGGCGAGTCGTTGTGGGGCGAGTCGTTAAGGGGGCGAGTCGTTACATTACCCTTAATGCGCCTGAGGCTTCATTATTTGAGGACCCGGTGTGTGTCCCAGCACTCGATTTTAATCTCGAACGCTGGGACGAATTTTAAATTATAGTTGCAATTTCCGGCTATTAGATTTTTACTGGAATATATTTTTAATGTTGGTGTGGTCTTGTGACGTGGGGGAAGCCGGAGCAACTGGAGGAAACCCCACCTGTCCGGTATGATCTATCCGTCCACTTGTATGTCTTTAGACACATATTCTATACTTAAAGTATGTCACCCCGAGAAAATGATATCTCATATAAGAAATCGTATTTTTCAGCATTTTTTTTTTTTGATAAACTATCAAGATCGGAAAGAAAAGTAGCCTTAATATTTTTTTTAAGATTTTAGCATCATTCTGGCTGTCTAGCTGACCTAGCTTTTACCCCAGTGCATCTTGGTTCAAAACTTAACAAGATATCAAAAATAATTATAACTAAGCTTATATTTATGTTGATTTGCGGCATTGCCCATATCATGTTGATTATGCAAGTTCAATAATGTTTTTGAATAAAAAAAGAGTTCAATAATGTCTTTTTTGTTTTTAAAATAAAAATCCGACGGATGAACGAAGGTACGTAAAGGGCGAATCTATAAACTCCCACTCTGACATGTTGAGCATTAAAACACAGACGAAACGAAGTCATGAGTATCTCTTCTTCGTGTAATCTCTGTCGACCTTACCACGTTCGCCGTTTTAGAATTATCCGAGTGCATATGATATGAGTATTCAGACAGAAAACATTTATAAAAAAAAGCAAGATTGAATTTTACAACTATGCACTTCTCTTGTTTAAGTACCAGAGCTTCGTACCGATAGCCATGAGAACCTCTAACACATCTTACAATCTGCACCAATGAGACTTGTCATTTTAGTTATCTTGTCTGATTGTAAGTATACAGTAAGACATGTAACATTGCAATGCATAAGAGCATGCAGAATTCATAATAATTTTTTTATAATACATTTATCTTGATATGTAAATGAATCTAGTAGATTTATGAGACGCGTGAGTATTATCAAAGAATTGTGCAAAACTTCAATACCAGGTATAAAATATCACAATTATTTTTTGCTTTAGTATTATATATGAATATAAATCACATGAAGATCACTTTCTAAAATCATTGTTTATTATTTATGTATTGGATGTTGTTGTTTATCATAGAGATACTTCGGTCTTGCAGCGAGTCAGATCCTGGATAAATTGTTTATATTTCTATTTTCTTAATATTTCCATTTGTATGTTTATCAGAGTCAAAGACGTATCAGAATTCGGGTTTTAAAACGTAATTGGTTTGAAAAAAGCAACAACATTATTTTAAAATGCTGATTATTTAGTCTTCATTAATTACACAAGCAATAATTAACATTCTCAGCATCAACAGCAACGACACAATCACCCACAATTGCGTCGCCATCGACAGCAATAATATGTCGGAATTAAACGACAGCATCATTAACAATATTTTTGTTATCAATGCAACAATATTCCCCCAAAATCATAATCAACAACGACACCACCATAAACAAAATCGTCGCCATCAAGAGCAACGATATCACCATCATCCACAACAACTACACAATCACAGCAACATCGTCATCAAGAACAACACCATCAGAGGCAACAACGACACCCTCATCAACAGTGTCGTCGTCATTTACAACAAGAACATCATAATAAACAACAACGACATTAACGACACCAACAATGTCGTCGGTATCAACAGCAAGAACAATATAATGAACAACAACAACAACGTCATCAAAAATGTCGTCGCTATCAACCTCAAGAACATCAAAATCAACAACAACGACAACGTGATTTACAACAATGTCGTCGTCATTAACAGCAGTAACAACCTCATCAACAACAACGACACCAGCATAGACATCATCAGCAACAAATAAAACATCGTTCGTTTTTAAGTGTGGGTGACCGTCAGGAACAACTGAATGATCTCTATTTATACAAAATCTGTTAATTTGATTCCTTATGAAAATTAGTGTATCGTTCATTATTGTCAAGTCACAATGCAATTATATGTTCCTGTTAAGTTTGACCGATTGGCACACATTTTACTGCATCAAAGTTTAATGTTTCAAGGACAACGAAATCAAAATTGTCGCAGTTTGTTAATGCAGAGGAATATAGGAGCATCATGTGTATCGTGTATTGTCAGTGTGTTTCTAAATTTTCGGACTCCGTGGGTTGGCAATATTTTTATATTTTTATATTTAAGTGTCCAAAAACATAGAGTAATAACGGTACACATTTATACAGCCTATATATGTTAAGGAACCTCTTCGACTTTCCGTTTCTTTACATATCTTTCAATGCTTATACTGAACATGTAACTTATATTTTATGCACCTACTCCATATTACACAAAATGTATGTTAATTCGGAAAAAAATCACATGTTGTAAATGTAGTCCCTAGTGTGGTCGACCGAATACAATTTAAAAAAATATTTCTTTTTCTAATCATTTTTTATATTTATTTTTAATTACATGCTGCTAAATATATATGCTAATTGTTATATGTGATAAATAGGATATTCAAGGTTTTGTATCGGGTAATGATATATTATTGTGTCTGAGTGCCAAAACTACTAGAAATATGATGCTTGTTAATTGCTGCGAACAAAATTAGTATATCATATGCATGTTTACGATGTATTTTGTTGTAGTTCAATATCTGTAGATTTCCTATTTGTTTTGTTGTTCTGCACCAACAGCTTTGTCGACAAAATATAAGTGTGTTATTAATTAAAAGCGTAATCGAGCGGGCAGAAATCCAGTTTGAAACGGAATCAAACAATAAACGCCATGCAAGGTTTTGTAATATGAACAGACCATTTTTTCTGTTCGTCTGTATTTAATGCTTGACATTATTGAAGATTAATTATTCGGTAACTTAATTAGTACATTCACTTTGACAAGCGGCAAAGAAGGTGTTGTTGATAAGTGTACATAAATTGTATTAGCTTTCCAAAAGAATCATCAACTTTTTGTGCCATACAAATATATTGTACTCAAACGGTATACTACCGTAATCGTGTGTTACAAAACGCGCAATGCATAACCACAGCTACTTAAGGTTTATGTCTATTATATATTATTCACATTAGAGATAGACGCTGTGTTGTCAGTTATCCCTATAGGTGATATCTGTAAACCAAACAACGAACCACGGTACGCTGCAATCAAAATGTTGTCCTAACACTACAAAAAACGAATGCGGTCGAAAATAAGCTAGTGACATAAAACAATGATGTTTCGATTTTGACACGTGTTATAAAGATGTTTTACTCAGTATGCATAGGAGAGGTCCCATGTTAGATCCTCACTCTTTTAAGTATTTTAAAGATAATATTAACAACTGGTTCCATCCAGAATATATTAAAAGTATGTTAAGCCATACGATTTCAAAATATTCGAGCTTATATCAAATATATTATATATTAAATATTGTAAATTAAACTAGAGCTGCTAAAAGGGAACGAACACCTATAGGTAGTTGAAAAATATTGCATTTATAGATAGATAGGTTTATTCGGCACATATACATGTTAAATAATAACATTTACAATTTTCACAGAAGTTTAAAACAAATTACATTAAAAATAAACACACATATTGAGCACAGAAATATCACAGATTAAATTGACTTTATGAGGTATAAATTTGAGATACATTTAAATATTGACGTGATGTGCTTCAGATGGAAATCGAGCACTATTTCATTTATCAATTTGGTATTTTAGACTGAAAACTCAAAAAAGAAGCCAACAACACTTTCTTAACAAGTACCTTTAGGGTTGAGGATGGCCGACTGTGTTGTTTTTTTAAAGTGTTTGGATATTCCCTGTTTTCGTTGTTTGTTGTTGTTGTTTGTTTTCTGACGAGTTTATAAAATCCAGTGCTCGCTCAAATTGTTATAGTCGTTTATTCATTTCACGAACTCTAGATTTGCTTACACCATTATAAAATAATTTAATAACCCTTTAAATAATATGTTTGTAGCTAGCTGCAATTTAGTTTATGTGCTATAAGAAGCAGTAATGTTAAGGACCCCTTTGGAAATAAGTCGCAAGACTTTCAAGGACTTTCCTGGCAGTACATGTCCGTATATCACACTATAATAAACTAGTAATATATATAATAAGCATGTTAAATAGTTACAATTTAATGGTCAGTTCAGTAAACTGTAAAAGTATCTAAATCTCGCTACAGTTAAAGATGACTTCTTTTGCTTGAATTGTTAAATAAGATAAAGCGGTTAAAAGTTTCTACTCGATGTGTCGGTCTGTCATTGTCACCGTTCAGAGACAACGCAGCCTCCTTTTACTCCGCAAAATACACAAGTCGGATTTTACACCAACCTTTAAAGTGAGTCACATTGCGATCACGTGATCAAACAAAATGGTTTCCACCAATTCAACATTTTGAATTGATGCATTCAGGTGAAAAGGTGATTTTCTTTAACCCCCACATTATTACTTTTCAACGAATTAAAATTTGTTAACGGTCGCGCAGTTTCGTTAGTTCAGTATAATTGTAATTTAAACGTATTTAAATATTTTTGCACGATTGTTTGTGTGTAGGAAGTGCTTTTCTAGGATTCAGTTCACAGACACAGGGATCGTTAGGTAAAAAATACTCTATTATACTATATACATATANTGTTAACTTTTTGAACGACGGTTTTTTTACCGGTAAATATGACCACCCCTTTTATGTTATTTGTCTCTTTTGGTATACCAAAATATTGTGAATATTTGGTTGCTGTTTGATCAATGTACGTTTTATTCTTGTGTAATGCAAATATGCAGTACATTATACATAAAGTAATATGTCTTTTTACATATTTAGTATGCATAGATAGTTAACGTTCATGACACTTTCGCTATGTATTATTAGTAAGTAATACCATACTGTGATTATTCTTATAATAACTTGTTAATTAAGAGATAAATCACTTGTATTGATATTGAAATATCTTTAAAAATTGATGTTTTTATCAACTATAAAAATGTACAATTATGTCGCAAACCTTATAACGTATACATTCATAGTTTTTCCATGGTTCTACAATGCGGTATTTTGTTATGGCTTGCATTTATAATAAACATATAAAATCGTTGAATAGTTTTATTTCATAAACAATGTATTTGTATTTATTTTGATCTTGCGTTCAATAATATCCCATGAACGTACACGCGGATGTTTTATAGGGTCATTTTTTGCTCAAAAGATAGACGAGATATACAGTGTTGGGTTACAAGGCACCCGTATACGATGCCCTGACTTTCTTTCTTTTTTTAATCTGTTAATTCTTGTGTGGGTTTTTATGGCACCAATACAAAAGAGATCTTCATGGGCTTGAAGCCAGTACATCTCTAGTAAGGTGGGAAACGCTATATGGTGTATGAAATTTCCGGTGCCCCTGTCGGTAATGGAACCAAGGACTTTTGGGGTTTGTAGTCCACTCGACAACCGCTGCATCCTTTATTTTTAAAATTGTCCCAAGTCAATCGCGCATGGCAATTAAAAGTATCATACAAATTGCATATATTCCACAGCTGTGTCAGTCAAATACGGAGCATTTACAAAAACAAAATGTTGGGGCATATGACATTTGAGCGGAAACTCGTATTATGCATAAATTATCCATTTGTGCGATCTCATAACATCAGCAAAATTAATTCACATTATTGTTATTTTACACGTCCATAATAATGATATTCCCATATGCAAAGCATTCACATTTGTTTATACAAATAGCATACCGTGAGTTCCTTTACAATTGCATTTAAACAACTCATCATAATCAAATCCGAAACGCCTATCCACATTTTATTGTTCACAACACGTCAACGCGATTTTTATTTGTTAAGGTAGCGCACCCATAATGGGCACCTTTCCAAATATAATCTAATGTATTATTTTCTTAATCAGCATCATTTCACTGAACATCATGCAAATTTTAGGTATGCTTTCCATGCTTTTTTTTTAAATATACTGATTTTTTCAAAACCACTCCCACGCTCGGCTTTTGTCCAGTTTATTTGCACCTCTGGGGTATATGAATGCTCCATAAGATTTCCAAATATGGAAATTCAGTTGGTGTGTACAGATGCAGTAAAGGTGTTTAAAGTTTACACAAGATGAAATAAGTATTCTTTTAGAGATATTAATTTTTTTATAACTTAATTATAAGCGCCATAAAATGTAAGTGGTTTCAGCCAAGTAAAAATTGGGTTGGTTAAAAACAAAGTGTCATCAAATTCAAAATAGCTTCATCTCAGTAATATTTTTAACTTAGTTTTAATAGATACACTATATACAGCAAAAAATACAAAGAAATAGACAGATTTACCGTCTACTTTTTAAAATAAACATAAAAATGCAACATGCATGATTCGTATTTTCAGCAGTAAATCATCCAATTTAGCCATAACGTTGTTTTAATTTTTAAAATTTGAAGAATGTGCATAAAAACATTTTTAACAATAAACATAGCTTATATGCTATATTAAATCAAATTACGTTAGAAAAGAAATAAAACGCGTCGCAAAAAGTATGCATTGTCGGCAGGATTCGAACCTGCGCGGGAAGATCACATAATATCTCTAGTCTATCGCCTGAACCACTCGGCCACGACAACTTCAATTTATCGGCTTAAATTAGATATCCATAATTTAACAGGTAAAAAGGCTCTTCGATCTTAGAAGAAATCGCGCGAAATCATTACGGGTGCGCTACCTTAACGCAATTCACTATGCACAGAGCACTCGCAAATAGCAAAACACACACTATCATATAATTATACTATCATAATACACACTCTTTAAAATGCAAAAAAAAATGTCTTTTTAAATGACGATCGGCGATATCATTTTTGTTCTAAGTATACAACAGCAGGATCAAGGTTTACTTGTCACCTGAAATTAATTCACGGATATGAAAGTCATTTACAACGTTAGTTATTAATTTTACATAATGATGATAGCGTCGCTGTCGTTCTCAAACCTCGTAGCTCCAAAATTTTCATTTATTTATTTTTTTCGTCTTTTCCGAATATATGAAGTCTGGTACGTGTTTTGGGCTATATCTCGTAGCTCTACGCCAATCAGAGCCCATGAAAAAGCCACGTGACGTTCAAAGCTACGTCCTTTCATCCTGACAAATTGTGATGCGGCTTTTATTGCTACGTCATTTCACCTATAGGTACGTCATTTCGTACATTTTCGAATTGTCGTACCTCATAAAAATGACAAAACTGTGGTGACAAAATATCGTAGCTACCATATCGTAGCTACCATTCCTGAATATCAGTATGACTTACGCGTCTACGGCTTATACCGTATTTTGCAGCTTCATTTGTTTGGTATTTTTACAGAATTTCAATTTCTAAAACATCGTTATAAAAAAATGTGACTGTTTA
>VMBQ01000851.1:172475-188349 GCA_007657795.1 Dreissena rostriformis | reverse complement strand
GTAAGAACTGGGGAATAAGGAGGGAAAAAATCGTTGAGCTCCCAATAGTTACCCACCCCGTGGCAGCGGGGGACTGGAAAGCCATCTAAAAGACTTATCCCTCAATACAGTTAATGTTATACAGTTTAACAGTTCTACAGTTAATTGTTCTTCATTATCTTCTGATTTTTCGATATTATCTGAAAGTACAGATAGAAATTTGACATTAGTAACTGAACCATCTGACTCGAGTAGTGGTACAGACAGAACGAATGTAAACGTAAGTTCAAGACGTTCATTTGCGAACTCATTAATAATTGGCTTTACAAACATTGATAGTTTATCAAATAAGGTTGCAGAGTTGGAAGCATTTCTAGCGAATGAAAATCCAGACATTTTTGGGATATGTGAAGTTTTTCCCAAGTTTGCGCATGAGAAGCTGAGTGTAAATGACATTAAGTTTTCCGGCTATGATGTGTTTTGTCCAAATACTGATGGAAGCAGAGGTGTTATGTTATTAGTTAAAAAAATATTTAAAGCTTCAAGAGTAGTGGCACTAGATTCAGTTGAATTTGCAGAACATGTCTGGTGTGATTTGAAATTAAAAGGGAAAGACAATATATTAATTGGAATGATTTACAGGAGTCCCAACTCTAATTGTGCCAACAATCTAAGACTGTTTGAATTAATCAACAAAGCCTGTAATTTGAAATATTCACATCATGTTATAATGGGAGATTTCAATTTTAAAGACATTAATTGGACAACTCTGGAGTGTAACTATGCCATTAACTCAGATGGTCATCAATTTTTTGATACAGTGTTGGACTGTTTTCTGCATCAGCATGTAAAGGAATGTACGCGTTTTAGAGAGGGTCATAATCCCAGCTGTCTGGACCTTTTATTCACAACCGATGAAGCTACAGTACTGGATAACTCAGTTGTGGTGACATCTCCAATTGGTAAAAGTGATCATTCTGTTGTGTGCTGCAAACTGTGTTTATATACAGATGATCTTTCAGAACACCAAGAAAGGCGTCAATATTTCAAGGGCGACTATGAAAGTATAAGGGCTGATCTGTCTTCTGTGGACTGGGATTCATTATTTAGTAACAGTGATACAAACATTGCATGGACATCATTTAAAACTATTATGGAAGAGACAACAACCAAACATATACCAGTTAAGTCTAAAAGTAACATTGCGAATATTCGTTGTGCACAGTCACCATTGTGGTTGGATAAAGACGCTAGATTGGCAATACAGAAGAAGAATAAGTATTGGAAAAAGTACAAATACTCGAGATCACCTATAGCTTATCAGAAATATGCAAGCAGCAGACAAGAGTGTGCGAAGATAGTAAAAAATAGTAAAAAAACGTACGAGAAGAAAGTAGCTTCGGAAGTTAAAAACAATAATAAGTCCTTCTGGAGGTATGTGAACTCAAAAAGGAAAACTAAAGACTCCATTGGTGCACTGATCAAGCCTGATGATTCGGAGGCAGAAACTAATGAAGATAAGGCCAATTTACTCAACAGTTTTTTCAGTAGTGTATTTGTGAAAGCAGAAATTGAGACGGGAGAACAAATAGAGGTCACAGATGACATTGAAATGTTAAATAACATATGTTTTAGTGAAATTGAAGTGAAAAAAGTGTTAAAGTTAATAAACCCAGAAAAGTCCCCAGGACCTGATTGTATTCATCCTAAAGTACTTAGTGAAGCTACAAATGAGTTGGTTAAACCATTAACATTGCTTTTTAACAAATCATTGAATGAAGGAGTTATTCCAGACGACTGGAGAAAGGCCATCGTGTCGCCTATATTCAAAAAAGGAAATAAAAAAGACCCGTCAAACTACAGACCGGTTAGTTTAACATCAGTTGTATGCAAACTTTGTGAAAAATTGATTAGAGAAAGATTAACAGTTCATATGGTTTCCAATAGACTGTTTGCAGATGCTCAATATGGTTTCATGTCAGGACGTTCCTGTGTTATTCAGCTTCTAGAAATTTTTGACGAATGGACAAATATGCAAGATTCTGGAGTGCCAATAGATATTATTTATCTTGATTTTGCCAAAGCGTTTGACCGTGTATCTCATGATTTGCTCCTGATTAAGCTGAAAAAATTGGGCATTGTGGGTAAACTTTTCAACTGGGTGAAAGACTTTTTACATAACAGGACACAGTGCGTACGGGTTGGTTCATCTGTTTCTTCATGGGCTAATGTTGTAAGTGGAGTACCCCAAGGAAGTGTGCTAGGTCCAATTTTATTTCTATGCTTTATCAATGACTTGCCTGATGTTGTCTCTGGAATTGTTAAAATCTTTGCAGATGATACTAAATTATATTCACAAGTTATAAACATTGAAGATTGTGAAAAGCTTCAAGTTGATCTGGATAAACTTTGTGATTGGAGTGAAAAGTGGAAATTGTCATTTAATGCTGAAAAATGTAAGGTCATGCACATTGGAAGTAATGAAGAAGTGTACAGATACTCTATGAGAGAGAAGGATGGAAATTTTGTCTATGTTGAATCTGTGACTAATGAGAAAGATTTGGGGATTACTTTTGATAATAAGCTCAACTTGGATCAGCACATTTCTAACATCACATGTAAAGCAAAAAGAACTCTAGGATTGATACGCAGAACATTTGAATATCTTAACAAGGACATGTTTAACCATTTATATAAATGGCTTGTTCGACCTACATTGGAATATGGATCTAGTGTATGGTCTCCACATTTGAAAAAACACATTAAGAAAATAGAAGATATACAATGCAGTGCTACCAAACTTGTATCATATTCCTTACACTCAGAGGTTGAAAGAAATTGGTCTTGTAACCCTGGAGTATAGATGTGATACACAGGCGCTCGATGGCAATGACTAAATCATTCGACTATCCGTTGTGTTTTTTTTTGTTTTGAAAAATGCAGCTGCAGCCGTAATTTTTATAAACCTGTTTATTATAATGCATACACATACTAAACAAATAAAAATCTTCCGACAAAACGTCTTCTTAAAAAAAAGATAGTTCGACTACGTATAATAATTATTATATACATAGTTGAACGATCTTTTTTTTTAATGAAGACGTTTTGTCGGAAGATTTTTATTGATTTAGTATTTGTATGCATTATAATAAACAGGTTTATAAAAATCACGGCTGCAGCTGCATTTTTCAAAAAAAAAGTCACAACGGATAGTCGAATGATTGAGTCATTGCCATCGAGCGCCTGTGATGTGATAGAGCAGATATGATTCAGTTGTTAAAATCCATGCACAATATGGACAGTCTGAAATGGGACAAACTGTTTTCACTTTCACAAAATGATTTGCGTGGTCATTCTTTGAAACTCCAAACACAAAAGTGCAAGAAGAACATCGGATTGAATTCTTTCTCAATTAGAACTATTTCATTTTGGAACAGTCTGAGTGAAGAAACTATTTCTTCAAATAATGTGAATCTTTTTAAAAGCCGACTGAACAAGGCAAATTGGAACGCTAAAAAAATAATTGTACCATCATGTTATGCGCAAGATGAAATTAATTAATAATATATGTTGTGAGAAACCTATAAGAAGACATTTATCAGATGGGCCAAGATAGCTTAACCGCTAAAATTATGGCCCTACCATCCAGGTATCCAGATTGCACAAACACCTTTGGTAAATAGCTAGAGGAATTCTCGAGTCCATTTCCGCAGTTACAGCTTATCCGCGGTTAAAAAAGAGTAACTTAATTTCCGAATTAATGCAACAAAACACGATTTACCTTCAAAGATTTTCTTAATTCCCGTTAAATTTATATCAAATTTGTTTTTTTCCAGCGTGTTTAACCACGCAAAGTCGATAGAGTACTCTATTGCAATAGGCATTAAGCCATCTAAACTTAAAAATGATTCACTGAACATATTTTACATAAACTTAAAGGGTCCTGTTTTGGTAAATTGACAAAATTGAAAAAAAAAATGTTTCCGAGATGCACATTTTTGTTGTAGAACTAAGTTATGATATTTGTGAGGAAACAATAATACTGAACATTTACCATGCCCTTAAATATCATTATATGCATCTGTTGACAATTTAAAAACTGAAAATTATAAAGCGTTACTTACACAGACTGATTGAATAATTTGGAGAGTTCTGTTGTTATCGTTATATTTTGTGACATTTCGAGGATTGCTTATATAAAGTTTAAAGTACATCTTTGAATATATATCAGTACGGATGGCCCATTGGTTTAAGCGCTACACTTTTACTCCAAAGGTCAGTGGTTCGAGCCCATGTGTGGCTTAAGTTATTATTTTTTTCTTTCTTCAATTTTATTCTTTTTTTATACAGGAGCAATTTAGTTCTGACATTGACATTTATCAATAGAAAATTTCGGCATTTTGGCATGTTATGAAGTTTGTCATTAAATGATTTCAAATCATTTAATGACAAACTTCCTAACATGCCAAAATCTGTGAACAAGTCCTTTTAAACAGTAATTAAACTTTTTTATAACTTCTATTTACAATTTAACAAGTTCCTCTTCCATCGATCATTCTTCTTTTGAGCAACATTGGCACATAAAGTGCTCAAGAAATCACCTGAAGCGATATGCACGCACAGTTCTTATGCTAGAATTTTTATGCAACATTTTCTGAGAATCGGGAGAAAGTGAAAGTATTTTTTTTTGAAAATAAATAAAAATAAATAAAGTGTTGTGTTTACATGTATAATATGTGAAAATTTAATGAAGAGGACCAATAAAATGTATGGAATATGGATTAATCCGTTGATGTGGAAATGGAAAAATATGCAAATCTGGTTAAATCTTGTTTTTTATTCAATAATGGAAACAATAAAGTACTGTCATATTTAAAAAAAAAAGAAAAAAAAAACAGAAAAAAAAAACACATAATAAATACGCAAACAAGCACTACATAGGAGGATAACAATTTTTTGTCATGCCCTGGTAAGATCCTTCTTTTCACCTTTGTGAGAATAATGATTTGTAAATAATGTTGTCCTTCAAATTTCAAAGTCTATAAAGCATTATGTAACAGAAGCTTCAATGCATTCCCCTATTATTACTCTCAACATTTGTTTTGGAAAATTATTAGAATACAGTTATTTATTTTTTAGGAGACGCCAATGAAGGGTGACACTCAGCGAAGACGATCCAACGCGACTGAAAAAGTTGACAGTCAGGCGGAGGAAGATAAATATAAATCAAAGATGGGCCGATCAATATTTCGACGCGATAACCTCTTAAAGATTGTGTTCATTGTTGTAATTGTGTTTTTTGCTACGAAAGTTTGGCAAATATTAGGTGTTCCTAATATAAGTAATGAACTTCCCCTTCCTGAAAAGAAAGCTGAGGTAATTAAGTGGAAGTACAGCAAGAATTCCCAGGGACTCACAGAAATGTCATTTCAAGAGATTATAAATACGATTAAAAACAAGGGAGAACAGAAGTTTAGTAGGCTATTAACAGGTGAAGAAGAGGACACGATTGTTAAGGTTAAGGGTGCAAAATTGAAAGATTTAAACAAAGTTTACGAAAGCAGTGGAAGTTTAAAATTCAAGAATAGGAGATTCCTGTTAGAGGGTAAGCCCTTGAGGATACTTAGCGGTGCGATGCACTACTTTAGGGTGATGCCGGAGTACTGGGAGGACCGAATGCAGAAAATGAAAGACTGCGGTCTTAATACACTGGAAACGTAAGCATTTTTACATAATGTTGAGCGATTTCCATAGAAACCTGCTTTTTGATGCAAGCATTTTGATAGTTTGTCACTTTTGACTCCTCCAAATTATCTCCCTTGCATCATTTTGATGCAAATGTTGCCATAAAACTTAAATATTTTGTGTGACATAATGTAACATGAAATAGGAAAATTGAAGTAATGTTTGTTCACATAAAAATTTGACAAAAATTACACTTTCTAAATTAAATTATTCTTAATAATAAAATTATACAATATAGTCAGTATGATAATAATTAAAAATGAAATTGAAAACAATTATTTGTTTAGAATATAACATATGTTGAACTTTTGTTTAACTGAAACACATTTCAGTGCCATTCATTGTTTTGAGAGATTTCCTGCGCGGGAATCATGTACCTTTGTTGTTTCTTTGTCAGTTATGTCGCCTGGAATCTACATGAAGATAAACCAGGCCAGTTCAACTTTGATGGCATTCTCAATATAAGGTGTGTCCATTTACTTAAGTTTAGTTTAATACTTTTGTTTTGAGCTCCATTTCATCAAAATTATGAGGCTTACTGAGAGACTCTTAAGTGTCTGTTTCCTGGGTAGAACCAGTGCTTGGTGTCTTTGGAGAACATATTGTGCTTTTAGACTAAATATCATTTACACTGTATTGGTGTTCTGATGCTTAAATAATTGCCAATAAGCAATGAGGGCTTTAGCCAGAGAGTTTAACATACAAACATCACATTAACAAAGCCTTGTTTAGCAGCAGGGATCGGTACAATGCAACTATTTGAGAATCATATAAATAAATGAGCCTTTCTCTGGGAAAATGAGGTTTAATGCATGTGTGTTAAGTGTCGTCATATATTAGCCTGTGCAGTCCGCAAAGGATAATCAGGGATGACACTTTCCGCTTTATTGCATTTTTCCTTTTAAGGAAGTCTCTTCGAAACGAAAATCCAGTCTAGCTCATTTGTATATCGCTAGTTCTGAAAACTCAGTGTTAGTGTTCACACAACAAACTAGACTGATACAAGTTGAGAGGACACCAAACTAGTATAATGTTCTATTTAACTGGTTTGTCATTTCAGAAAGTATATTGAAACGGCCAAGAAGGTAGGACTGCATGTCATCCTACGACCTGGACCGTACATTTGCTCAGAGTGGGATTATGGAGGCATGCCTGCGTATGTATTAAATGTAGAAAAGTCGGCAACCAGCTTGATATTAGTCAAAATTTTCAATTTAGTCAGTAGGTAAGTCAGTTTTACAAATTTGGTAATAATGAGTGTTATCCATCAAATTTCAATTGAGCGTCTATGCAATATTCTCCAAATTAAGAAAGTATGTATGCAAATATATTTTCACATTTTATTATGCCCCCCTTTCAAGAAGAGGGGGTATATTGTTTTGCACATGTCGGTAGGTCGGTCCGTCCGTCCACCAGATGGTTTCCGGATGATAACTCAAGAACCCTTAGGCCTAAGATCATGAAACTTCACAGGTACATGTACATTGATCATGACTCGCAGATGACCCCTATTGATTTTGAGATCACTAGGTCAAGGTCACAGTGACTTGAAACAGTAAAATGGGTTCCGGATGATAACTCAAGAACGCTTACGCCTAGGATCATGAAACTTCATAGGTACATTGATCATGACTGGCAGATGACCCCTATTGATGTTCAGGTCACTAGGTCAAAGGTCAAGGTCACGGTGACTGGACACATTAAAATGGTTTCCGGATGATAACTCAAGAAAGCTTATGCCTAGGATCATCAAACTTCATAGGTACATTGATCATGACTGGCAGGTGACTCCTATTTATATTCAGGTCACTACGTCAAAGGTCAAGGTCACAGTGACTTGAAACAGTAAAATGGTTTCCTGATGATATCTCAAGAATTATTAGGCATAGGATCATGAAACTTCATAGGTACATTGATCATGACTCTCAGATGACCCCTATTGATTTTCAGGTCACTAGGTCAAAGGTCAAGGTCACGGTGACTCGACACAGTAAGATGGTTTCCGGATGATAACTCAAGAAGGCTTATGCGTAGGTTCATGAAACTTCCTAGGTACATTGATCATGACTCGCTGATGACCCCTATTGATTTTCAGGTCACTAGGTCAAAGTTCAAGGTCACAGTGACTCGAAACAGTAAAATGGTTACCGGATGATTACTCAAGAACGCATACGCCTAGGTTCATGAAACTTCATAGGTACATTGATCATGACTGGCAGATGACCCCTATTGATTTTCAGGTCACTAGGTCAAAGGTCACGGTGACTTGACACAGTAAAATGGTTTCCGAATGATAACTCAAGAAAGCTTACGTTGAGGATCATGAATCTTCATAGGTACATTGATCATGACTTGCACATGACCCCTATTGATTTTCTAGTCAGTAGGTCAAAGGTCACGGTGACTCGACACAGTAAAATGGTTTCCAGATGATAACTCAACAATGCTTACACCTAGAATCATGAAACTTCATAGGAACATTGATCATGACTGGCAGATGACCCCTATTGATTTTCAGGTCACTAGGTCAAAGGTCAAGGTAACAGTTACTCAAAACAGTTAAATGGTTTCAGGATGATAACTCAAGAATGCTTATGCCTAGGACCATGAAACTTCATAGGTACATTGATAATGACTGGCAAATGACCCCTATTGATTTTCAGGTCACTAGGTCAAAGGTTAAGGTCAAAGTGACTCAAAACAGTTAAATGGTTTCCTGATGATAACTCAAGAATAATGAGGCCTATGATCATGAAACTTCATAGGTACATTGATCATGACTGGCAGATGACCCCTATTGATTTTCAAGTCACTAGGTCAAAGGTCAAGTTCACAGTGACAAAAAACGTATTCACACAATGGCTGCCACTACAACTGACAGCCCATATGGGGGGCATGCATGTTTACAAACAGCCCATGTTCAAATTATCAAAGTAAATCACTTTAAAGAAATTAAAAATCTCTAAGGTAAGCCCTGTACTGGTAAATTCTTATGTCAAGCTTTTCAGATAGAGACATGCTTGTAACATATTATCTAGGGTAACAAGCCATTTTGTTAGAATATTGATGTGCTCAGTATGTTAATTATGCCCTGCCCCTCTCCCCTCCCCATTTTGAAGAAACAGGGGTAAATTGCTTTGCACCTGTTTGTGGCTCGGATGGACCGTTTTGTTTCCCCTTTGATATCTAGAGAACAATTTAAGCCATGATCTAGCAAATTGGTGTGATGGTTGAGAGGAAAGAAAAGACGCCTTTCGATTTGGTCAATTGGTCAAGGTCACATGGAAATTATATAGTTATAATAGTTATTTTAAGTACAGTCCAAACCTGATGGCTCAAACTCACGGGGACCTACAAGAAAAGTTTGAGCCATCCGAAATTCGAGCCAAACGATTTCTAACATAATGTGTTTACTTACATTAGTCTGCAAGAGATTTGCATCCCAGTAAAAGAGTATTCATACTGTCTAAACTCTGCACTACTTTCTGCTTATTAATTAATGAGAACAATTTTTTGTATTTATTTTTTTACTAATAAATATTTTAAAACATTTACACATACATTAAACAAATATCGTAATATAAATGTATATTAGATCATCTTGTTTTTACGAAGCACATCTAGGGTACGCGCAAGAAACAGCTCTAAGATGCAAAATATAAATAGGCACTACATACGCATCACAGACATATTACACAACAATAGTTTTTTTATTTATTTTTTTTATTTTTTTAAGAATGACTTGATGTCAGTTTGTGTGGTGTTGATGAATAGTCGTCCAGATACAAATTTATATATTGCATCCAATTAACTTTGTAGATGTTGTGAGTCTTTGCATCTTCTACCCAATTCCGGATTATATGTATCACTCCCATTGCTGACTTCACATACATCTTCGGTGTGACATCAATTATAGCGTGCCACTTATCAAGTGCTTCTAGTCAATGAACAGCTTTTTGTGACATCAATTATAGCGTGCCACTTATCAAGTGCTTCTAGTCAATGAACAGCTTTTTGCGACTTGAAGCAAGTTTGAGCCAAACAAACAAAAGAAGGTGTGAAAAATGTGACTGGGATTGACATAACCCTCGCAAATTCGAGCAGAGCAACAGAATTTTTTATGAATATATAGCAATACAAAACGGGTGCTTTGATGAGAATTCGAGCAAACCAGAAATTCGAGTCAAGCGAGTTCGAATTTGGTTTCTACTGTGCCATAGTACAAAACAAAACATGCTTTAAGAAGACTTTTATATGTAATAAAACACTGTCAGAACATTGGAGACTTTATTGCATAATATTTGGATATAGTATGTAACTGCATTGAGTACATGTAGATGTTTTCAGGCATTTAATCCTCTTCTGGTGTTATACTGGGGGAGGGAGGCGTATCAGTTTTACAAACATCTCTTGTTTCAATGAATGTTGTGTTGTTTCAATGACTGTTGTGTTCATGCAGGTGGTTGCTGCGAGACCCCACCATGAAAGTGAGAAGTGGCCATCCAGGTTATGTGAAAGCTGTTGAAAGATACCTTGGAAAGCTCATTTCTGAAATTGTAGACCTACAGGTTTGAGGGAATTGAAACCATTATTTGATGTTCTTTGCATGTTTATCATGAAAATTATGTTTTATTATATAATAAGTGACTTTTTCTAAGAAATTTGGACAAAAACAGATTTCCTCACTTTTGAATCTCTTTTTGTAGATATCATTTTCATTTGTTTGAACCCATGTCTTAAGAAAATACTCTTTAAAGAAATCAAAGCAATAAAATACACAGCCTTGTGGTTAAAATTTTACAATTTCACATTGAAATACCCAAGAATGTCCACCAACTTATGCTCAGTGATATTCTTTTCTTTTTTTAAGTCATTTAATTCCAGGCCAAGTCCATTTGTAAATATTTCTTTTTTCAATAATCTGCCTCTGAGGGCCGTGTTCTGGTAAATCTGGGCGTAATGCATGTGCATAAATGCTGTTCCAGATAAGCCTGTGCAGCTAATAAGGGATGACATTTTCTGTCCGAACTTGATTTTCGCTAAGAAAATGCTTCCTTTGAATGAAAAATACCATAAAAGCGGAAAATGTCGTGTGTTTTAAAGTTTGTCACTAAATGCTTTAAATTGATAAATATAAACATCACAATTAAAGAGCTCAAAGATAAAAACAGGAATAAAAGTAAAAAAAAGAAAAATAAAATAAAAAAAAAGTTAACCACACCAGGGCTCGAACCACTGACCCATGGAGTAAAAGCCAAGCGCCGAAACCACTCTTCCATCCGTCTTCATGTGTGTGTGTGTGTGTAATTCAGAGTTTATTTTTCGGGTCCTCGGTGAGTCTTTACGACTACATTATGTGCGGACCATCTTCACTTGGGATGCCATTTATTTTATACTTTGTATAACCATCCACGTGTTGTTACAAAACATAACGATAACAAAAGAAATCAATTTTTGTAATCGTTTCGCGTCTGAGACGCTTTATAATTTTATCAATTTCTAACGATGATTTTTCGTAAACAAAAGTGTATTTTCAGTATAAATCTTCGTCATTAGTGTTATTTTGCACACTGATGTACATTGTTCATTTATTTTTTGAATCTGTGACAAAAAGTTGAAAAATTCTCATGTTGATAAACTGTGAACAAGTCCCTTAAATACACATGTATTATGCCCATTTCTTCCAGAACAAGGCTCAATTAATTTGCTCCTTGTGAATGACAACATTTAGTTACAAATAGTTTTCATCTTTACTTAAAATATTTAAAATAATTAAGAGTTTTTTGTAAATTCAAAATCATTCCCTTGACGGTTTTTAAAATGTGAACAACTTGTTAAGGTTATTGTCAAGGAAGACTTGATGTAAAACTGCATTGTTGTAATTGTTGTTATGGCAACATTTCATGTTCCAGTACTCAAAAGGAGGGCCAATCATAGCTGTTCAGATTGAGAACGAGTTTGGAGCGTACAGCTCAGAGGTCGACCATCTTAAGTTCATCAAACAGGTAACACACAAATCTTTTGAACTTGTATTATGAATGTGCCTTTCAATGTTTAATAAGAATTTTGTCCCAGGGCATAGGCGCTGAGGAAATCTGTCACAATAAATTTTATATTGGCGAACAGTAACCTCGGATTGAAGATAATTTTCGTTTTTTGTTGAAATTTTGTTTGGGATTGACCCCTGAATTAACCCCGTGTTACTTGTATGTAAAATATGTATGAAAAAATACATGTTAAAGAAATTTTCTTGAAATCTTTGGGGAAAAAATCCGTATTTGTTTGAATTTTATCATGGGTGTGTATTAATAACAATGCTGAAAACAATAATAATAATAATAATCATCATTATCATCATAATAAATATAATAATATGAAGATATAAATAGAAACGATAATTATTATAACACTTATGTTCATGTGTCAGGAGCTAGTAAAGAATGGCATAGTGGAGATGTTCTTTATCAGTGATGGAATTGTTGGGAACAAGTCTGGATTCCAAGTGGTACCATTTTATGATGGTAGGTTGTGTAGAAATTACAATAACTGATGGTTTATATACAGATTAATGTTTATTTACAGATAAACAATGCAGGGAGAGGATCTTAATGATGCATGTATATTTTTCAAGCAAGATTTTAAATGACATTGTTTATTAGTGTTTTGTTTGTCTCATCAAACATCGTCTGCATTTAAAGAAAGAGTGTGATTATAGAATATTCACGTCCGTAATTCATATATACCGGTACTCAACCATTAAACTCTCACTTTAACGGAAATGTATGGATTATTTTAAAGTTGTCAACAACAAATTGTACCATATTTACTACTTATATATTTTTTTGTGCTTAAAGCGGCGTGCATCATTTACGTTGACCCCTTGATCTGATAAGCCAAACCTTACCACAGTTCCTACCCACTGTCTTGATGTTTAACATTTGTGCGTAAATTGAACAGAATAACTCAATTGCAATCTATTGCAGAGGCATTGCCGACTGCTAACTTCATGAAGTACGGACTGGGCGAGGCGCTGTTTGAGCAGATTCGGTCCCTCAGTCCAGACTACCCGCTGGTAGTCATGGAGTTCTGGGCGGGATGGTTTGATCACTGGGGCCAGCCTCATGCCAACCCTAGCACCAAATGTATGTCACATTTAACTTTTTATATGCCCCTTTATAATAGATGGCCGTATTATGGGAACACCCGGGCGGCGGGTGGGGCAGTGGGATATATTTGTCCGGGGCAAAAATTTGTTCAGAAAGATTAATTTTCTTCACATAAGTAATCAGTATGATGAGACATAGTATTTGGTGTAAGAACCATGTCCCTCGGTCCAAGGTCAAGGTCACAATTCAAGGTCAAATTTAGGAAGTTTGTGCTTATACCTTTTTCCGGAGCATAAAATTGTCCAGCATGAATTGATTTTCACATAACTTGCCATTAGTGATCAGTATAATGAGACAGAGTGTAGTATGCAAGAACAATGTCCCTTTGTCCAAGGTCAAGGTTAAGTTAAAACTTGAACTTGCTTTTGTGTTTCTTCACTAAATGGACATATTGTAGATTATGGGGCTTTTTCAAGATATTTTTTATCCAATCATTTTCAAGTCTGAATGAGTGCTTAATTGTTTCTGTTTTGAATATTGTTGTCAATTTATTTTTAAAATTTCAACAATTAGGAATAAAAAATCAGATTTAAAACTTAAGATAATTTGTTAACACCACCTTATCAGCTAATTTAGACCTGTATTCATTTTCATTTTGTTTAAACCTCTTTATTGTAGCTTGATTACATTGAAAGTCTTCTCAGACATATATAGGCACTCTTGAGTCAATTTCCAGGGAAATTTCAGTATTTTTTCCTTTTTAAACATACTTAGAATTACACCATTTGCGAATATATCGGTAACAATAATTTCATTTGTGTACATTTTACAGCAAACTTTGTCTTTTTCAGACTTTGCCTCTGATTTAGAAAGTCTTCTGCAGATGGGGGCGTCTGTTAATTTCTACATGTTCCATGGAGGAACCAATTTTGGATTCATGGCTGGGGCAAACTGGTTTAACACATCCTCCTACAAACCAGATGTAACCAGTTATGGTAAACAGAATGAACTGTTCTTTTTCATGCATTTTTACAAACCTGATGTTGTCAGTAATGTTAAATCAAATGAGTTCTCCTTCTTCATGCATTTTGATGATGACGATCATTATGGCCCCCACAAACGTGGAGGCGTGAGGCGATGAACTTGTCCATTAGTCGATCTGTCTTTAAATAGATTCCGATAGTTTGTGGACACTGCTCTGCTTTAACTTCTGGAAAGACTTTGAATGAACTTTTACAAGTGATGACAAGTTATCCAATGGTATGTGTAGTTGATCCTGAAGGAATGAATTCTGGCTGTTATACTTTGGGGCAGAATGTACATGTATGGCTGTTTGTCATATTTTTGTTTTTTAACTGCATGGAAGATGTTTAGAGAACATTTGTCATAACTAAAGAGCCTTAATATTATCAAATGGGCATCCATGTCTAGTATACCTCGCAAATATAAACCAGACTTTTGCATTGATGATATTAAGATACCATCACAATGAATATATTAGTTTCTCTGCAAATCTAGTGAAATCAATTCAAATGTAGCAAAGCATATGTCCTGTAGCTGTTATTGCATCATTAAACCCATGAAAAATGTGCACTTAAAATATCATGTAAAACTATGGGACTCAATTGAAGCATGTATCATAAATTTACTAGTATGATTATCTTGGCATAGTTATACAATGTTGTTTTTTTTTGTCAACATGCAGTAGGACATAAAGTAAATGATTTGTATACAGAATTTCATATTAAAAATATATTTATGGTTATCCATTGGCCAGTCAATTTAAAACTTAGGTAAAGTTGCTACTATATAGTTTCTTCTTTCTATAGGCCTACTTTGCCTTGTCAAAACTTCTATTTAGGAAATTTACATAAGCAAGGAGCATTGTTAATGTTTCAGGATTTTAAAGAATGTGTTTGATTATCATGAATGACAAGCACACAGAAATCAGAAATGTTTAATAATGCTGAAAATATTTGATGACAGCATAAGCACCTTGGTCATATTCAATTTGAATCAAAATAATTGCAGATTACATAGCGCCACTAAATGAAGCAGGGGACATCACCCCCAAATATGAAATCATACGAGAACTTATAAAGAGATACGAGGTGACTCCAAAAGGTAATATTTTACTGACTTGTATATAATAGATAAAAATTACATAGCAACTGTCTCAGGTGTCCAACTAACCAAAAAGTCATATTGAAATGTCATGTTCATTACTTCTAATAAACTTTCCCACCTAACATAACTGCATATTTATAGATGTGCAAAGTTTAGGTCTATTACATATTGACATAACATTAGGCTTGCTCAAATAGTAGTTTCTTTAGTTAAATTTATTATGCCCCCCTTCGAAGAAAAGGGAGTATATTGCTTTGCTCATGTCGGTCGGTCTGTCGGTCGGTCGGTCCGTCCACCAGATGGTTTCCGGATGATAACTCAAGAACGCTTAGGCCTAGGATCATGAAACTTCATAGGAACATTGATCATGACTCGCAGATGACCCCTATTGATTTTGAGGTCACTAGGTCAAAGGCACAGGTCAAGGTCACAGTTACTGGAAATAGGAAAATGGTTTCCGGATGATAACTCAAGAATGCATATGCCTGGGATCATGAAATTTCATAGGGACATTGGTCATGACCGGCAGATGACCCCTATTGATTTTCAGGTCACTAGGTCAAAGGTCAAGGTCGCAGTGACCTTAAGCAGTAAAATGGTTGACTGGAAATAGGAAAATGATTTCCGGATGATAACTCAAGAACGCTTACGCCTGGGATCATGAAACTTCATAGGGACATTGGTCATGACTGGTAGATGACCCCTATAGATTTTGAGGTCACTAGGTCAAAGGTCACAGGTCAAGGTCACAGTGACTGGAAAAAGGAAAATGGTTTCCGGATGATAACTCAAGAACGCTTACGCCTGGGATCACGAAACTTCATAGGGACATTGCTCATGACCAGCAGATGACCCCTATTGATATTCAGGTCACTAGGTCAAAGGTCAAGGTCGCAGTGACCTTAAGCAGTAAAATG
>VMBQ01000851.1:86492-159561 GCA_007657795.1 Dreissena rostriformis | reverse complement strand
GAAACTTGGTATGAGTATATATATGGATAAGAGGATGATGCACGCCAAATGGCATTGTACACCATCTGTTAATAACGGAGTTATGGCCCTTTGTATCTTAAAAAAATGAGTGTATATATAGATAGGGGAAAACCCATCACAGGTACAAATGAGTTTTAAAGAAAATGACAAAAGGCACAACCCTTCACTTATACCTTTTCTTGTAGTTCTGCACCCATCCATAAACAAAATTTATTTGATGGGGGATATCAATTCAACGAATTTGCTTGTTTTTATGGGTTTACTTAAGTCTAAGCACATGTAGCATTCCTAAAGACACTATCTTGAATATGAATGTTTGATTATGAATGATTGTTTTTCTGGGTTTAGTGAGCAGGAATTCATACCTTTTGTGATCCTTGATCTCAACCGGTTCTCATTTCAAGGGTTGGAAGAAGGGAGTTGCGTTCATCAACGGATTCAACCTGGGTCGCTACTGGGACGAGGGGCCACAGAAGACCCTGTATGTCCCCGCCCCGGTACTGAAACCTGGCGATAATAAGGTATGGCTCAGTCAACATGGTACATGCATCAGATAGGTTAGAAAGACTTCTGAAGACTTATATGCAGTCGGTGTGGTAAATGTTTGTGCAGCCATGATGTTACTACAATCTTGTATCAAAGTGATGAATGCGACAAAACCATGTATGTCCCGGGCACCTGTCCTGAAACCTTGTCATTATAAGATTTGGTACAGTCTAGTTGATGTCAGAAAGGGTCGAAATGCAGCCATGCTTGTAACAGAATCTAACATGCAAATAACTGAAGTGGAGAAAAACTGAAGGTTTGTCCACCCATATTCAAACATTGTGATGATAAGGGGTTCCACAGTAAACATGGTGTCAGATCATCAAATTGGGTAGAAATACTTGTTACCACTCTCCTATTTTCTAATATAAGTAAAAACTATTTCCTGAAAGTTTAATTACTCATGGGTTTGCCCAAATAGGCGAGATGAAATTAACTAATCATAGCTCTGTATTGGTATACTCGTGTTTTGTGTTCATTTTACAGGATTTGAGTTACCTCCCTTGTTTCAAATAAATACAAAATATTAACTTATTTCTTATTTTAATTGTGATATTATCCTATGGTTAACGTTTACATCTACCTTACAAATTTGATAGACAATTACTATTTAAACATCAATTGTTCAACCTTTTTTTAACAAACGATAATTTGTAATCAGCAAATAAATTTGGTCAAATATTTTAAAGCTGATGAAGCAGTTTTGAGGTATGAGCCACATTGGTGACAAATCTCCTGTAACTGTCATTGTTTCAGGTTGTGGTATTTGACTTTCTTTGTTTCAGGTTGTGGTATTTGACTGTCATTGTTTCTGATTATGATATTTGACTGTCATTGTTTCAGGTTTTGATATTTGACTTTCATTGTTTCAGATTATGATATTTGACTGTCATTGTTTCAGGTTTTGATATTTGACTTTCATTGTTTCAGGTTGTGATATTTGTCTTTCATTCTTTCAGGTTGTGATATTTGAGCTGAACAAGGCCTCACATTCCGTCATGTTTGAAGACACACCCATTCTGGGCGGGAGTCAATCTGGAACGTAGTCTGGTAATGGGCTAGACGTTTGACCCCATAGCCCCTTGACGTTGGTTCAGTGAAGTTCTATGCAGCAGAGTTGTTCAGAACGTTTATTTTACTATTGACGATTAAGAATATACAGTGCTATGTAATAGTGGATCATGGGCTGAGAACAGAACATATGTGCTTGGTTTAGCAAAATTTATATCATAGATAAATAAAGTGCCTTGACTTATTGTTAATCAATTAAAGAGCTTTAGTCATGCAGAAAATGTGTGAACATAAGATAACTGCTCTGTTCATCTGTTGACAGTAAACAAAATGTGATTGTTTTTTCTTATAGTTTACAAACTCTGGCCAACAAAATCTTTGTTCTGTAACGGTCTTATTTGACAGGCAGACCACGGATTTCAAAATTTATGTGACAATTAAAACATTCTATTTTTATTTACAATTGAGCAATGTTCTGGAAAACTGGGCTTTGTGCATGCAAGTAAAGTGTCCTCCCAGTCTGCACAGGCTAATCAAGGATGACACTTTCTGCTTTTATGGAAATGTTCGTTCAAAGGAAGTCTCTTCTTAATGAAAATCCATTTAAGGTGGAAAGTGTCATCCCTGATTAGCCTGTGCAGACTGCACAGGCTGTGAAGACTGCACAGGCTAATCTGGGATAACACTTTACGCTCATGCATGAAGCTCAGTTTTCCCAGAACACTCATTTGATGATCTACAAGTTCTTTGCATGTCTGTTTTGGGATCATATCAAATAATCGAAGATAGATAGTTAAACTTCTTTATCAGATATTGTAAATTTGAAGTAGATACAACTGTTTCACTCTCAACTCTTGTTACATGTTTAAAGACATTCCAAGCCATGGTGATTGTCTTTCCAGAACATAATCTCAATGTTTTTGTTGTCTTCCATCATTCAGCTCATTATTGTAAAAAGTAAATGAGTCATGCTTTTGTTAATGCAGAAGCGTAAATTGTCGTCCCAGATTAGCCTGAGCAGTCCTCAAACGCTTATTTTGCGTTTTTATGGAATGTTTCGTTTAAAGAAATTTGCTTCTTAACAAAAATCCAGTCTAGGCGGAAAGTTTTTGCCGACTGCACAGGCTAAAGTGGGACGACACTACCCACATGCATTAAGCCTTATTTTCCCAGAACAAGGCTCCCATGTATACTTATATATCATAAAAACTTCCTGTATATATTCTCTTATCTCTTCATTATAGTATCTGTGAGAGAAGTTGCTATCCAAAATGTGTTTGCCTATACATAGATGAGCCATATTCTGACAAATACAATTGGTTATTGGTTACAACCGTTACGATTGGTTTCATTTAGATGAAGTCTGGAAAATAACTAACTAAACTGTAAATATTACAAAAGCCAATGACGCCCAAAATTTTGCAGTGTCAACATGCGACAATTCGTTTTTATGCCCCCGGTAGGGTGGCATATAGCAGTTGAACTGTCAGTCCATCCGTCCGTCTGTCCATCCGTCCGTCTGTGTGTCCGTCCCAAAACTTTAACTTGGTCATAACTTTTGCAATATTGAAGATAGCAACTTGATATTTTGTATGCATGTGTATCTCATGAAGCTGCACATTTTGAGTGGTTCAAGGTCAAGGTCATCCTTAAAGGTCAAAGGTCAAAAATCAAAATCAAGGGTAGTAATTAGCTTTAAAAAGGGAGATAATTTCTAAACCTGCCAAAAGATATATTGAAATTTTATATATGAAACCATACAACTGAAGCATAATCAAAATGACATTTTATGAAAAAGAAACAATGATACTTTTGGGCATACAAGTATCTTAGGTACTTTAATGTTACCTGTGAATCTACAGTCACGGTAGTTGCTTATAATTATTTGCTAATAAAAATTGAGATTTGTTAAAGAACAATTATTTTCAAGGGAAGTACTAGTAATTCATATAATTATAAATCTCAGATTATATATTTCCTTAACAAGAATTTAAGTTCTTTTCACAGTTACTGTACAGATTTTGTAGTTTGTTTATTTATAACTTAAATGATTGATTTGTCAAAGTTTTTTTTTAATGATATAACTATCATTTCTTTCCTGTACTAATTTGTGAATGGTAGGTTTCATTACTTACCTTTGCCTTGGTCATTTCGGACGGCCCCCAATTCCGTCCAAAAACTTTTACATTGGCCATGACTTTGGCAATATAGAAGATAGCAACTTGATGTTTGGCATGCATGTGTATCTCATGGAGCTGCACATTTTGAGTGCTGAAAGGTCAAGGTAATCCTTCAAGGTCAAAAAACAAAATCCAATGGAAGTAATAAGCTTTAAAGGGAGATAATTTTATATACCTGCCAAATGATAAATAGCAATTGTATTTCAAAGCTGCGCAGTAGGGGGCATTGTGTTTCTGACGAACACATCTCTTGTTAAGTCTTGGACACACATCCAGGGGCCGGCAATCTCAGTTGGTAGAGGGCTGGACTA
The DNA here is from genome assembly GCA_007657795.1 of Dreissena rostriformis. Lineage (NCBI taxonomy): Eukaryota > Metazoa > Mollusca > Bivalvia > Myida > Dreissenidae > Dreissena > Dreissena rostriformis. The sequence goes on along the minus strand of VMBQ01000851.1, from coordinate 155,492 downwards.
CCAATCTGAGGATCATGGGTTTGATTCCCAATCCGGCCACATAACTTGTGTGCAGATTGATCATGAAATCTTTTCTACAGCCATTTCAACCCTACCTCTCATTCAAGTGGGGCAGTTGTCAGATACTGGCATAAGTATTTGCAGTCAGTACTTGTACACTACTGCAGTCAGTACTTGTACACTACTGCAGTCAGTACTTGTACACCAGATGACTCTGGAAAGTGTATGTTGGCAAACTGACTGATATGACTGATATACTATTGAAAACATTGAATAATCAAACAGACAAACAAACAAATGATTCATGGGTTCAAAGTTTTGATCTCCTACAGTCCATCAATAAGTATTGTGTATACAGGTGGTTCTGACTATGAAACTGTTGCTAACCAACACTGGTTGTGATCTTGTCTTTGTTAATAATTTTTTTTGTTGGTTTACTTTTCAAAAATTTGGTATTTGAATGGTTGTTCAATTTTCAATGTGTTTAAGACTTGTAAAGTTTATTATATACTGTGAAATCTATGTAATATTGCATTTTTGTGTTGGTGTTTGTGTTTATTTTATTATATATTAATTATGACTGTAATTTTAATTTTCTGTCTTTTACATATGTTTTTCTTTGAAAATGTAAATAAAGTAAAATTGATTGGTTACAAATACGAACAACACTAGTCTACTATATGACATATCTATATGAAATCACATTAATTATGATACCACTGTAACAAAACTACATGTACATGTTCATGACCTGCGATGTATATAAAATGTATGTATTACTATAAGGTGAACTTAAAATTTTGCACAAAAAAGAGAAATGATATCACTGATGACATCACTGTGGTTGTTAAAAAAATAATATACATGTATTTGAAATGTATAGTCTTATAATGATTGTTATATGTTGTACATTGTAGCATAGGGTAACACCTGAATTACTGATATAGAGATATGTAATAAATCAATCTAGTTCCTGCTTTCCACTTGAATGTTTACTATAACCTCTCATGGCCACTAAAGAGACTCTTTGATCTTTATTCAGCATGAAATAAAGCATTTTTGATAACCAAATGAATGTGTATTAGAATGTTTAGTTCTTTAGTAGATCACAGTTCTTAAGTAGATGATTTGTTGGGTGTATTAATATATGAGCCTCTTGGTGTACTTTGCGAGCATTCATTTCATTTGTTAGAAACAGTTATGATGCATTAAATAAATGTAGATTGGAAAGGAAATTTATTATTCCATATTGTTTTGTCGGACAGAATTTATTATTCTGATATTGACATTACCTTACTTACTACCTTCGGCTTGTGTTCCAATTCCTACATGTCAGAACCCCAAATCATTGTTTAATAGCCACACAAACAAATTATTTTCGTCTACTGAAAATCGATTGTAGATCAAGGCAGAAATATGTATCTTTTAGGACCCGGCTGGTCTTAAAATATATAGCTATATTGAAACACAGCAAGGAATTAATTACCAAAAATCTTAAGATATGAATGAGAGGGATATATTCATTTTTTAAATGTTGATGCTAATTTTGAACCACATTTCCACTATAAATGTAAAATGATGTGCATTTTTCTCTAATAATAAATCCATCCATTCTGAATTTAAATACGCCTTATTACACTGAACAACCAGTTTGTAATGAACATATACCAGTAATAAAGAAAAACTTTGTTTAGTACCGTTGGTAAGAATTCAGTCACACTGAAGGCCATTGTTATAATGGCATTTAATGCTATAAGATAGAATAATGGTTTATATTTGTAGTAATTAGTATAATGTGTACATTTATATACAAATGTTAATCATTCTTATTTAAAGGTCAATTTTACAAGTCTGTCAAGCATTTTTCATGTTGATAAATAAATACTGACATTAATAGAACATTTGAGTTTTTATCTTTTTGTTTTAATTTCAAAAAGTAATCTGCATTTTAAATGTTATATTTAACATCGCTGTCTTTGTCTTAAAAGTCCAAACATAATTGCAATGTTATATTAACTTCAGTAAAAGTGCTTAGTATGCTAATTGTTAACGGAACTTCCATTGCAGATACATGTATGTCTGAATGCATGCCATTTTGAATGAAACATTCCTATGATAATTATTATTTTCCATATTTGTGGAGTGTTACAGTTAATGCTGTGTTATTCTTGGCTTAAATTAATAAGTGCTTAATTTAAATGTAAAATCTTTTTTGTATGCTGCAAATGAACAAGATGAATGAGATTTGTAATAATTGTGAAGTTTATGATTCAGTTAATTGTCACTTTGATTTATGTGCAGTTGCTTGTCTCGCCATATCTGTTAATTTGTTCTGTATTTCATTTTGATGAGGAAAAAATACACACATATTTAGACATGCTTAAACTGATATAATTTTATGTGCTTTAATTTTTATTTAGACATCTCATCTATAAAGTATTAACATTTCAATTTTTTTTTTAAAGCTCTACCGGTATTTCATGTCCCCATATCCAGACAGTCATTATAACATTTAAATATTCAGTTGTAACACATTTTTTGCAGGAAAACGTGTTTGAATCCAAAGAATTGTTTTTACTATTAATAAACATATTATTATACTCTTTTATTTTTAGCTCGACTATTCATCGTATAGTTGGAGCTATTCTTCTCACCAGTTTGTCACCATCTCTGTATTGACTGCTCTGGTTCAGGTGTGTGTGTGTATATAGACTCCTGGGCCTAGTATCAGGAACATTCTCATTTTGTAGCTCCTGGGCCCAGTATCAGGAACATTCTCATTTTGTAGCTCCTGGGCCTAGTATCAGGAACATTCTCATTTTGTAGCTCAACTCACAAGATGAGATTTGAGTTTCCACTCAGGTGAGCCCTGAGAATGTGGGTAAGCTCACAAACTATCTCAAATCTCAGCCATGAGAATACCGGTAGTCACATATTCCTCATCAAATTCAGGGTTGAGTCAGACTTAAAACTAAAAACAACTTCAGAGAACACCACATTGAGCATGATTGTCAAACTCAAGTTGAGGCAGAATGTTGACTTAAGTATGTTCATGGTGCTATGCCCTTATCTCTGAACTACTTCAGGTATTAAATTGAAACTTCAGTCATTAGCTCGGGGTCATGAGGTGAGGTTACTGACAGAAATCCATAACTCTGACCTGCAATTTACTTACTAAGAACATTTTCCAGTTTGAGATTGTATACTGTGATTTTGAAAAATATTAATTCTAAATCTCCGTCCGTCATTTTCAGATTTGTTTGGAAAACTTGTCCACGATAAATCGCAGTGGGAAGAGGGGGTCACTTGGGAGTCACATGCAGAAGGTGCAATCGTGTTACATCGACCATCTCCGGAATTTATGCAATAAAGGTCTATAATCCAGAGTGGCAGAAGGTGGGCCCTGTTATCCACGTGTCAAAAAACAAGTCTTTTGTTATGAGGTGATAGTAACTGGCCCTTCTTATTGCATGCCAATTAACTAGAACGTTGTTATGATTAGCGGATAAGTGGGACCCAATGATTATTAACAAGTACTTGAAGCGACGAGGCCAATTTCCAATTAGTCTTATTAAATTACAATCGTGGTTTTTTAACATTCCCGAAAAACACAATACATGTACACACTGGGTAACAAAGTTGTTAACAATTAGCCATAATCCTTACTATTCTACCTAAACAAAGTAAACAATATCGATACAGCTTAATTAATGTGTGGCGAATAATAATGGAAATATTTATTGTTTTTATTTTTTACTCACATGAGCATTAAATGTTCTATGGTTAAAGTCACCGTGGCGTAGTTCATATGGTGTCCAGCCAGGAGGTCATGGGTTTGATTCCCACTGTGCTAGCATTCTTTAGATCTCCCCAAAAGACACCAAGTATTGGTTCTACCCTGGAAACTGACTACAGTGTTTCAATAAGCCTAAGGCTTTCGATGCAATCAAGGTGAAATAAATAGATGTAAATTAAACTAAGTGTTCAGTGAACTATTGGTGGTGGGGACCTCTCCTGCTTCGTCCAAATGCATGCCTTTTGTTTTTAATTCTTGCGCTAGAGACATCACTTTATATGTAATCTTAAACAAACTTGCACAGTTTGTGTATGATCATTAACTCGAGGTTGCCATGGTTATTGGGCCAGATTACTCCAGTACCCTTTTTGTAATATAGAGACTTCATTTTCCATCAAATGTTTACCTAACTCTCACAGTTTGTGTATGACTAGATACTGGTAGTGGGACTTAAAAGCCCATAGCATAAATTAATGTGTAAAATCAATCTGATCACAACCGCCTCTGATCACAAATATGTATTATCGGGTATCCGGACATTGGTTCCTTGGGACAATTGTTCCTATGCTAATTTTGACATAGGTGGACATCCAACGTTTTTTAGGACAACCTAGACAATTGTTCTTACATTTTTTTGACAACATGGACAATTGTTCCTACGTTTTTACAACCCAGACATTGGTTCCTACATTAGTTGACAACCTGGACAATGGTTCCCATGGTTTTTTACAAACAGACATTGGTTCCTACATTATTTTACAAACCGGACAATTGTTCCTACGTTTTTTGACAACCTGGACATTGGTTCCCACGTTTTTTTACAAACCGGACAATGGTACCTACGTTTTTTTACAATCTGGACAATGGTTTCCAAGTTTTTTTTACAACCTGGACAATGGTTCCCAAGTTTTTTACAAACCGGCCATTGGTTCCTACGTTTTTTTTACAATCTGGACAATGGTTCCCAAGTTTTTTTTTACAATCCGGACATTGGTTCCTACAGTTTTTTGAAAACCTGAACAATGGTTCTCACATTTTTTGACAACCTGCACAATTGTTTCTACAGACAAGTGTTCCTACACTAATTTTTAAACAGGCAGACATTGTTTCTTGGGACAATCATTCTTGCTTTAATTTTGGCACATGTGGACATTGGGTCCTATGTTGTTTTTTTGACAATCCGGACAATGGTTCCTACATTATTTTAACAGCCCAGACATTGGTTCCCATATTATATTGACACCTCTGACATTGGTTCCTACAAGTAGATGCCAACTAACAACATAGTATACGCTGATTTGAAATGTCCACACATCGACTACCAGCTCCAGCGCAACAGTGTCTGAAAAAGCTGGATTAATGGTTTTTGGCATCTCGTCGGCCACGACTACCCGTCGCTGTGGGTTATGATATGCTGCCTCTTGAAAGACAACACCATGGTGGAAACAGATGTTTACAGACTGAGCAAGTGTGAGTCGATGGTGAAACGGCGGAGGAAGAAGACTATGAGCCACCCACAGATATAAAAGATTGTGTGAGTATGTGGATGGCAGCAATGTCGGGGATTGGTATTCTCCAATTACCCTTATTTTTTAAGTCAAAGCAATGTGATTTTTATATCTGCCAGTTTGGGGACCCAGGTGAGCGCTTTGGGCCATCATGGCTATCTTGTTTTGTGAAGTTGTGACCACAAGGTACATGTCATTTAAATAAGAAGAAGTACATCAAGGTGTTCATTCCTCTATGCATTCATTACACATAAAATAGTTTTACCAATTCAACCACATTCATATAGTTTTATTTTCAGCTGTTCATTATAAGCCACTTCTTGTGAATACGTTTGAATGTATAACATACCATACTCGGAACTGTTGCATATATAACATATCTTGCTCGGTATTGTGAGTGTATAATTAATATGCTCGGTTGTAAGATAGAATTTAAAAATAAGCATGGATCCAGAAACACTTATTACCCTAGTGACAGTTCAAGGTTATAAAAGAAACATCACACTATATTCGTATGATGAAATGCGGAAGCAGTATCGAGCCCTATCAGACTCTCTATGTTGTTGAAGTGCAGTCCGAATCTTTTAGGATACTAATAAATGACAAAGGTGATCTTGTGTTCAACATGACATTGTTTGTCAACAGATAAATGCTGTATGCAGGTTTCTCTTTTGTAGAAAGAATTTATAATAAACCTTCAGATGGTGTCAAATCATTTCTTTTGATCAATGAAGTCGCTTTCAGCAACCTGTCAGGCTGCTATTTATACGAATTATTTGATCATTTAAATACAATATGCAATGCAAATAATGGGTGATTATACAGCACAATTAATATTAGTCGTAAAGTTCAAACGGAACTGGGCCTTGTTTTGAGTCTGAATGCTTATCCGTCTTTGATAGATTTTGAGGCCGCACCTTTCATTTATACGGTACAACTCAATGTATTAAAATAAGGATTGCCATGAAACACTATCATGGACCATTTAACGTATCAGTTTGCTTATGAATGGTTCATACCATTCGACAACAGTTGTAAACGCGGTTACCTTGCGCAGGTATACTGGGTTTTATTAAAAGATGATCGAATTTTAACGCTACCGAAAAAAAAATCGTCTCTTGTATTGACCTGGGGGTAAATATTGGAAATTTGCGATATTTATGTTTTGAATAGTACTTGGAAACACGAACGCCGAAGAATATATTGATCGCAATTATTGTAAAACTATCCCAATCGGACAGGAAAACTGACACGTCATAAGAAACGAATGTTGGACTATGTTAGTAATCTTCACGTAATATGTTCCCGTTTCACAATCAATGCAAGAGAGACATACACCAAACAACTATCAATATTGTTAGTAGATTTCTCACTAAAGCAGATTTCTTACTAAAACAGTTGGCATCCTTCTCGATTATTTAAAATTCTTCGAAATTAGATAACAATTATAAATGCATGCCTCGGGACATCGGAGAGCTCCACTTAACCTCGATTCACATGTGCAGTCATAAAAACAGTACCTGTGTTGCAAAAAAAAACTAGACGAAATTTTTCTTGAATTTGTATCCAATCGTATGGAAGCCGTTTATTTTAAATTGCGACTTCGATATTTAAAAAATCTACTTACACAAAAGTTAAAAGATAATGTATTATTGTTAACTTTGATTATAAAAAACGTTAGTCAAATACATAACAGTATAAATAGTAACAAATTTGCGTCTCTAGGGGGCTGTTATTCGTATCCGCCAGGCCAATAAGATCATATCGGCCCCGGGCCGATTTTCAATATCTGAAAAGAATCCGATAGCGCGACTTCAACTAAACAAAATGGCACCCAAGCTCAGTCTTCATCATCATCATCATTCCCTTGACCGTTATGTCCGTTTGGTGGNGGGGGGGGGGGGGGGGGGGGGAGAGACGATGATACAGAAATCCTCTTCCAGTCAAGTCTGTTGTATGCTCCTGATAGTAATTCATCCATGAGGAGGGATGTCCACTCTTTCACATTGTCCGTCCAGCTTTTCTTCTGACGGCCTCGGCGGCGACCTCCCTCTAACGTGCTTTGAAGAACATAGAGTATGTTGGTGAGATTTTGAAGTGCACTGCTGGTGTCACCCATGAGGTCAATGTCATCAGCAAATCTCAAGTTGGAGATGGGTCTTCCAACGATGGAGATAGAGGTGCGGTGGTCATTGGGAGTATCCTGCATTATCTCCTCAATGAAAAGGTTAAGCAGGACGGGAGAGAGCAGACATCCCTGACGGACGCCCACTGATGTCCTGAAGAAGTTCCCCTGCTGTCCATTGAGAATTACAGCGCTGATGGCGTTTTCGTAGAGTTCTTGGATGACTTGCACCAGCCCTTCGTCAATGTTGAATCCGCTCATAACATGCCATAGGCCATCATGCCACACGCGGTCGAAAGCTTTTTTAAAATCGATGAAGTTGTGAAAGAGCTCACGTTGATGTTGCAGGTGTTTCTCAATAATGACTCTGCAGTTGAAGATCTGTTCCAGTTTGATCCGTCCAGCTCTGAATCCAGCCTGCTCTTCGGCCAGTTACTCCGCCTTACTTTTTAATCGAGTGAGGATAATGCGTAGCATGACTTTGCTGGCATTTCTGATGAGGCTGATGGTGCGGTAATTCTCGCACAACATGAGGTTGCCTTTTTTCGGTAGGGGATAACCAGAGATTGGGTCCACTTCTTGGGTGACGTCTTCTCCTCTTAGATCAGTTTGCATAGTGCCGTCATTGCTTCAGTCGTTGACTCTCCTCCTTGCTTAATCAGCTCGGAAGGGACGTTGTCCACTCGCGGAGATTTTCCTGCCTTAAGACTACGCACTGCCTCCTTCACCTCTGCCTTAAGTATGACTTACCTCAGTCTTAGCAAACGGTAAAAAATAACATTAAAACTCGCGAATAACAGTAATTAAAGTAGAAATCATTTCAATTGATTAAAATATCGATTACTGGTACAAGTGAATCTGTAGATTAGATTGATGACACTATTTGAAGTTTCAAAGGAGTAACACAATTTAACAAAACACGAAAAAAAGTGACTTACCTCATGTCAACTTTAATCGAATGCGTGTTACAATAAAATTACTAAGATATGCACTTCCATTATAATTTTTTTCTTTCCATTAATCTTAATTAAATTTAAACCACACTATTTTTGGAAACATTTTTATCGAAAGTAACCATTTGGAGACTAAAACACGATTTACGAAATAGAATGGCTGGTCGGAGGAATGTATTTTATTCCAATTGAAGTGCCCATGGATGCATGACAAACGCACAGTCCAACATATTTTTTGGATTCGTTCAATGTTGTTTTAAAAATTTAAATATTTAGGACAAACAAGCTACCAAACGGCTGATTCCTTAACGTGGTGTGGTAGTTTGAGTGCCTCTGTTACCCGGGGAGCTATGCCAGCGGGAGTGTAAACTCCTGACAGGGCTTTCCAAGCTCGACAGATTGAAGGTTAGTGGACAGACAAATATCAGCCAGCTTTCATCGAGGCTAAGATGTATGAAAAGGATCACTCAGACAAAAACAAAATTGGCGGGAGATACTCTAAAGCCTTGGCCGGCAAATCTCCTACGACAAGAAAAAGCCGGAAAATAAACTACTGCTGAAGACGGATGCACTAGGCCAAAGTGCGCATTACGACGGTGCAACGATTTTGACTCTAATGATGGACAACAAAGGATCTTTGTGTGATGGTGCTCGGCATGTGGAGTCCCCCCCCCCCCCCCNCCCCCCCCCCCGGACTGGTAGAGTACCGGACCCCATGCCTGGAACGGGTCCAATTCAAGCTACTGGAGTTCAGCCGACCCGCTTTGAGGAGCCAAGATCTGTGCGGAAGAAACACGATGCACGGGAAGCTCTACGGCAGTCTGGAGGACCAGCAGAGCACGGCTTTCTTTTGCTTAAGGCCGTCGGGTCGTTATATCGGCAGAGAGTCAATTATATACGTCCGGCTAGGCTAAAGCCCTCCGGTCGTTATATCGGCAGGGGGCCGATTATATACGTCCGGCCCGGCCCTGTCGTATGTTATCGTCTAAATAAATGTGTGTGCATTCGCGAAATATTTTGAACTGGTAAAATTGAAACTTTTAGAATGCAATGAAGCTTGTTCAAGTCAAATAAAATGTTAACTAAGTAGATGTTACTAAGTTCTTTTCCTAACAATAATTGCAACTCAAAAATGCAAAATACACATTTGTATAAGCATTTGTAAATGCCAGTTTGTCAAGTTTTGTCGGTTGTACGTGCTAGTTTACGTTTCTATATGTTAAACTGACGTCTGTTGTCGTTATACGCATTCATTAGAATGCAAATTTCTAATAAATCAGGGACCTATACAAACATTGTGTTTGTATAGGTCCCTGAAAAAATAAATGCCAACGCAGTTAAATTTCGCCTTTAATTTTTTCTGCATTTTGGGAGAACCGGTATTTCTGTTTGCCTTATTTGAACTTACTCCAGGCTTTACTTTTGTAACAAGGATGTACAACTCTGCTATGACATACACAAACGAGTGGTATTGCTGGCACGCTTTGCAAATTTATCAATGAACAGTGCCGCAACCAATTACAACCTAGGCATTACTCGGGCATGCGCACTGAGTATCTTGTTTCAGAGCTGAAACTTTTGTCCGAAGTCGTTAACCCGAAGTTTGGACTCTTGTGTACCTCTGACGTAATTGATTTGCTTAATACTACTAATGTAATAAGCAACTTCATTACAAAAAAAGCGTTTTGTGATAGGAGTATTCACTGTCAAGCGAGAAAAATTGATGCACAGTGTCGCCATTCATAAACTCTGAGCAGCACGCTTGGTAAGTAAATATCTAGGCCATTTACTTATATAGAGATAGCGTTCATGTTAAATCGTCAAGAGTTGTATGCTTTCAGTATTTGGTGACGTGTTTTATATATTGGTTTTGTTTTAAATTGAACTCACGTTCTTTGTCATTCTTCTGTTTGTAAAGAAAGTACAGGGCATTTTAAGAACTATTTTATTGACATTGTTTATATTGGCGGTAATGCGGTCCAATTTACGGCACTGTACAGGTTGTTATTTTGTATTTATTTTTAGGAAATGGATTGCGATTTGATGCACTTTGACTACTGCACCGAACAAGAAGAATTCTTTGAAGTGGAACGGAGAAAAATGCTATCCAAGAAGAATTTTGTTCCACCACTTCAAATCCGAAAAACGGTAAATATTATTGCGCTCTTGATATCATTCATAAAAATAGTTCGTTGTGGTTACATTGCACTCAATGTGTCGTTCCGTATGAAAGCACGTGCAAAATAACACCAACTTATGAAATGTCCTAATTTCTGTTCAGGATAATAAACTAATAGAGCTGGATAAGGAAATAACCTAAATGTTGCAATTTGTGATTTAACATATTTATTTTTGGAAAACTCAATTGAGAATTTTGCACAGTCTTTTTGGGACCAATATTTTGAGATTGGGAATATAAAGAATTAAGAAGTAATAATTACCATGTAAATAAGTAACCACACCATAAAGAGAAGTAACCACATCATTATAAGAAATTACCACATCATATAAAGAAGTAACCACACCATAAAAAGAAGAAACCACATCATATAAAGAAGTAACCAAACTATATAAAGACATATCAGCATCATATAAAGAAGTATCCACAGCATATTACGACAGATTGAATAAATATATTGACCAAGAGGCTGAAAATATTGTTATTCAGACAAAAAAAACATTCATTTTGTATGTATTAGACAGTTGAAGATTGTTTTATTCTAAAGACAAAACTTATTTGTCATAAATATCTTGCCTGAAGTAAATTTTAAATAACCAGTATGCGGTATCAATAAGAGTGGTACGAATGTCTCACAGTGGGACATTTTATATATTTTTGAGACACATATTAATAAAGTGAAAATATATGTTTTTCAACTAAAAATTACTAAGCTTTTGAGAACACCGGGTAAAACAAATAAGAAACAGCATAAAATACTAAGATATTTTATTATTAAACACAAGAAAATTGAACTCTATAAGCTTAAAATTCAACTAAGAATTTCAGAAATTGATGTTTAGTTTTTTTTATTCAAATTTATGACACTATCTTTTTCTTTTTTTCTGTCTAAGAACTTCCTAACTTGTCACAAATTTTCTTGAAATTGCTGCAGATAGCACGGAACCAACTTATTTTTATTGTAGACGATTGGTGTTTTGAAGTTTTGTCTTTTGCGAGGAGATACCTTAAGTTAGATAATTGTTGGTTCGCAAACTGAACTTTTTCTTGCAGCAGACAACACTATTTGACAATATAGCGCATTCTCTACAGAGGAATATCTTGAATGCATTATTTTATATATGGGCTAAGACGGTAGCGTCATATTTGCTTCATCCAATCAGAAAGCAGATCCTAATTGGAAGTTGGATTCGTACTCCTTAAAGTTAGAGAAATTTTATATTTGTGGGGACATTTGTGAAAATTATGCAAACAAATTGCAATTTTGTGGCCTTTCAAGAACACTGAACAACTCAACAATATGCATCAGTAATTGAAATGCTTTTTTCTTTGAGTACCTTCATTTGAAAACTAAAATAAATAAATCATAAAATGATGTTTTTCTGGTTATTACTTACAGATAATAACATGTATTACACAGAAAAGCGAAAAACTAAGTGTGTAAATTACTGAAACTTTACAGCTTTGATCCTACAAAAGTAAGTTCTATAAACCAACTAAGATCAAAGTTATTCTAGTGATGGATACGGCTAGATCCATTAAATGCCACAAGCTACATTGTTTTCCCATTTATGACCACTGTTTGACATGTTTGCCAGTTGTTTTTCTCTCACATGACATGAAAAAAACAACTTTCATGTTGCTGTGTTGCGTGGTATTCTGTAAGCAGATTTAATAGTTACAGCAAATTAACAAATGCGCCAGCCCTGGACGTTGGAACAGACAAGTTTCTGCTTGTTTAATTGGTGTATCACTTGTATAAAATATCTGTTCTTATGTCACACTCCCTTGTATATAAATGTATTGTAATGTATTGTAATGTATTGTTATGTAATGGTTGTGGATATGGATTTTCTGTGTTCAGAATTCATCAAAAAACAAACTGAGCAACTTTAGAGACTGATTAAATTAACAAAAGGCACCCCTTTTAAATCAGTCCTGCTTTTTCACGTAGAAAACTGTCAAATCATAAATATTCATGTGAAGTTTAAAACAATCCCGTCTTTGTCCATGACCACGAATACATTAGAAATTTCTTTGGTTTGTACAATAAACTGTTTTACTTGAAGGTTGTTCTCGTAGCAAAATTATGACAACAAAACGTGTAAATTATTATTTTGTTAACAGCTCATGACAAAATGTAAATTATGAGATATATGTATTATCTGTATGATTAACGTCTTTTTACCATTTAATTTTCATTTTTGAAAAGTTATATGTGTTTTATCTGCTAGAACTCAGCATTTACCAGTGTATGATTGCTAACTTTCTCTTTTCTCTAAAAGCAAGCAAACAATCAAAACAACAAGAACAAAAAAAAAATAGAGGTTGTAGCTTTTAAACTAGCAAAATGATAAATTTTGTCTAAGCTGTCAAAATTGTTTGCTAAAAACTGTAAACCATGACTACATTTGCCGACAGGCTTTCAGGCCAATGCGGTTTTTCAAGTGTGCCTTATTAAAGTCAAACTGATAAGTACGGCACTTAATTAAAACTTCTATGGCATGTGGGATTTGTTCCCCCAAGCTGTTTAAAACAAGAAATCTCCCTGAAATATTATGACAGTCTGTTGACACAAAAGTGGTACATTTTGGAATATGAAACGGCCTTGAATTGCATATATTACGTGCTCATGTACAGTGTTTTCGTTTTAGATTAATAGACAATGCTGTGTTAATGTTGAACAAATTAAGGTGTGCTTATGCTTAGCACATAGAGTTATGTTTAATAATAGTTTACCTATGAATATATTTATACCATCAATAACTAACCTATGAATCCATTTATCCCATCAATAACTTTCCTAGGAATCTACTTATCACATCAATAGCTAAACTAGGAATCTATTATCCCATCAATAAATAACCTAGGAATCTATTTATTCCATCAATAACTAACCTAGGAATCTACTTCTCCCATCAATAACTAACCTTGGAATCTATTTATCCCATCAATAACTTACCTAGGGATCTACTTACTCCATCAATTACTAACCTTTAAATCTACTTACCCCATCAATAACTAACCTAGGAATCTATTTATCCCATCAATACCTTACCTTGGAATCTACTTACCCCATCAATAACTAACCTAGGAATATACTAACCCCATCCAAAATTATCCTTGGAATCTATTTATCCCATCAAGAACTTACCTAGGAATCTATTTACCCCATCAATAACTAACCTAGGAATCTACTTACCCCATCAATAACTTACCCAGTATTCTATTTATCCATCATAAAAGAAATAAGTGACACAGGATCATATTTACCCCATCAATAACTTACCTAGTATTCTATTTATCCCATAAATAATTGTCCAATCAATATCTTACCCAGTATTCTATTTATCCCATCATTAACTTACATAGTATTATATTTATCTCATCAATAACTTACCGAGTAATCTATTTATCTCATTAATAACTTACTTAGAATCCAATTTTCCCATCAATAACTTATCTTGTATTAGTGATATCTCAGCAATTACTTACCCAGTTTTATATTTATTCCATCAATAACTTACTCATTATTCTGTTTATCCCATCAATAATTACTTACCCAATATTATATTTATCCCATCAATAACTTACCTTGTTTTATTGTTATCTCAGCAATAACTTACCCATGCAGTATTCTATTTATCCCATTAATAACTTACCCAATAATCTATTTATCCCATCAATAACTTACCTTGTTGTATTGTTATCTCAGCAATAACTTACCCAGTATTCTATTTATCCCATCAATAACTTACCCAATATTCTATTCACCCCATCAATAACTTACCTTGTAGTGTAATTATCCCAGCAATTAATTACCTTAGTAGTATTCTATTCATTTCAATATCTGACTTATTATTCACTTTATCTTATTATTTTCTTATCTAATATTCTATTATTTATCCAATCAATAAGTAAGATGTTGTTAAACTATACATGTTGTCTTTATTTTGAAGTGTTCAAATACACCTTAGTTATCCGCAGTGGATGCATTTATCTCATCAATACTTCTTTGGATATGGGATAAAGAGAATACTAGGCTAGTGTTAAATACAGAAAAGTTTATTTAAAGAAGCTTAAAAACAGGCTTCCAAGTAAACTTTTCTGTATTCCATGCATACCTGCAAAACACACAAAAATTGCCAAAAAAACACGATAAAACATCAAATGAAGTTGTGAAATAAAAAATTGAATCACGATTCTGAACATGCTTGCTTTTCCATGTGGAAATACAGCTAAATTTACACTATGATACATTTTCTTTTCAATGTTTTTTTTAGGGGGGATAAGATATCATGGTCTGTATTCCGCTATTTTTCTAAAATTTAACCATTTATCGAATTATGTATTTATATACATACATGCCATTTATCAATTTACCAAAGACATTGTGCACAGAATTGCAAACTTTTATACAAAATAATTGTTCAAAGAAGATTAGTCATTTTCCGTATTTTAAGACAAATATTATGACTGTATTCAAATGTTTATTTTTAGCTCACCTGAGCACAACGTGCTCATGGTGAGCTATTGTGATCGCCTTTTGTCCGTCGTGCGTCGTGCGTCGTCCGTCGTGCGTCGTGCGGCGTCAACATTTACCTTGTTAACACTCTAGAGGCCACATTTATTGTCCAATCTTCATGAAACTTACTCAGAACATGTGTCCCAATAATATCTTGGACGAGTTCGAAAATGGTTCCGGTTGGTTGAAAAACATGGCCGCCAGGGGGCGTGGCAGTTTTCCTTATATGGCTATAGTAAAACCTTGTTAACACTCTAGAAGTCACATTTATTATCCAATCTTTATGAAACTTGATCAGAACATTTGTTCTAACAATAGCTCGGGTGAGTTTGAAAATGGTTATGGTTCGTTGAAAAACATGGCCGCCAGGGGGGGGGGGGCAGTTGTCCTTATATGGCTTTAGTGAAAACTTGTTGACACTATATTAGCCACATTTATTGGCCAATCTTCATGAAACTTGGTCAGAACATTTGTCCAAATGAAATTTTGGCAGAGATTGAAACTGGGTCATATGAGCTCAAAAACTAGGTCACAAGGTCAAATATAAAAAAACATGTTAAAAGTAACTTTTTTGGTCCAAAATAATCTTCATGAATCAGCTTGCATTTTTTTCAGAATAGTCTAGTTCCTTTGGCTTTCAGGTGAGCGCCTTAGGGCCTGATGGCCCTCTTGTTTTTTATTTTACGATTAAATTCGTGCACATGTTTTCTGATCTGGTTGGAAAATCTAGGTTGAAAAAAAAACATTAAATGAAGTTTTTAGTAATTGTTAGTCTAGATTGATGTTATCTGATTCAAGAATAAATGGATGAGTTTTGCTGGAAAGATAAGATTTCAAAATGAACAGAAATCTCAATATTTCACCTGCCCAAGAAATAGACGCATTCCTAATTATAATGAAAGCATTTTCTTCATGTCTTATCTTCAAACTAATGTATTTGATTACCTGACGTGCAATAACACTCATATTTGATCAATGCAATATTGGAAATGGTGGTAACCGTCACAATCAGTGGTCCACTAATTGCTAAATCAATGAAACCTGCTTAGTTCCGGGTAATTACATCCAAACAGAGAATATTGAACATCAGTGAGGATGTTCCAGTTATGTAGGGGACAGATTCTCATGTTAAATTGAGTTATTATAGCCTAGAGTCAGTTGTAGTTTGAGCCTCGTTCTGGGAAAATGGGGCTTAATGCATGTGCGTAAAGTGTCATCCCAGATTAGCCTGTGCAGTCCGCAAATTAAATTAAGTTGTAGTAGTTGCAGGGTTTAAGTCAAAATTGTTACAAAGCTCTCATTTGATCCCCAGTGATCCAGACATAATTTTCCCCTGAACACAACTGGCAAAGGTTATGGGCCGTAGCCAACAGGGCCGTCGATCTCCTTTTTTTGGGGCCGAATATCAGCCCCATCCCCCATCAAAAAAATATACTTTTTTCCCCTTTTTTGGAAAAAAAATCCCCCTATTTTTTTTATTTTTTTATTTTATTTTTTGTTTAAGTGTGTCATGATTATTTATCTCAATTTTATTTCAAGTACATCTATTCAAATATACTTAATTATGAAAAAAAGCAATGAATATAGTTCAATCAGTACAAATGTAGTAATAAGAGAGTAAGTAAAAAAATTCCCCATAAAAGGGAAACGCTGTGAAAATTCCCTCTCATGAGCCCATGATAAGGGCCCCTGACCCCTTCCCCTGATGGACAGAGACGGCCCTGGCCAAAGCTCTAGTTATATAATTGTTGTTGTCGTAGGTGACTTATGCCCCTGAGCCGCCGGTTCCCCTCTTGTATCGACGGCAGGAGAGCTCCGAAGACCACCGCGTGCCGAACCTGAGCAATCTGCAACGTGTGCCCTCGTTTGACGACCTGTCAGATGACAACTCCGGTGAGTGCAAGTTGAAGTGATTCCGTCTAAATAAGCAGTTCCACCTAGCAAGCCTGAATTCTTAAAATATTACTTACGACCAAGAAAATGTAAGATGCCTGTCTATATATAGAAGTTGCAACGAGACTCTTAACCAGCCCAATTCAAAATTTATTGGTGCAGGGCTTGTGTTGATTTGGATGAATGAGTTAAGAATGTGTTTATTATGTTTTATGATTTATTCATCATTTATCCTGTGGCGATTATGGGACAGTCAGCTGACATTTAAAAGACACCTTCACTTATGAACGTGTTTCTCCTAATACTATGTATTCCGGGCACTTGGCACGAAGGCAATAGGTACCTGGCGATTTGACTTTCTGCTTGGTAGATCAAGACCCATTTCAGGCTCGAACCTTCAGCCGCTTCTGCCAAGCCAAAGGGTTATGTTACTGTGTGGATATGTTAAAACATATGTCAATTACATTGGATCATCACTCTGGAAAAATGGACCTTAATACATGTGCGTAAAGAGTGGTCCCTCATTAGCCTGTGTGGACTGCACTGGCTAATCTGGGATGACACTTTATGCACATGCATTAAAGCCGGCTGAGTTGATGTTGGTATATTTTCCCATTTTTGTTATGTGTCGCAAAAAAAGTGATTATGAGTCAAAATGGGATGGTATTTATGTCAGATGTGCAAAAAATTGGTCAAAATCGGTCAAGAAATGCCCAAATTCAGTACAAAGATAGGGCTTTTCAATTTCTGTCCATGGACAGAAATGATCTAAATTTAAACACGCGCGGGTCACATGTAAAACCATGTGACCATTGCATCATTGTTTACAACGCCATTTGCCATGGAGAAATCGTGTTAGTTAGTAGTTCTTCTTTGTTTTGAAAAGCGCGGAAGTGGAAATCTCGTGAAATTGGCGCTCACGTGACCCAAGGCGTGCATACGTCACAGGTTAATAATAGTCTTGAGGATTCCGTTATGTACATGATTAGGTTTCGTATCTTTTATGCTTTTGGCATTTTTTGGCACATTTTTGCGAAAATCAGTAATGAAGAGTTAAGCTTTAGAATGTATCTGACGAATACTGATCAATTCTGGTCAGTTGAGAAAACCAAATTGTTGTGAGAAATATCAACTCGGCCGGCTTTAAACTCATATTTCCAAGTTTGCCGCTCATTTGTAGTATTTGCTTTGAAATCATGAAATTTGCCTGGAAGTAAGTGCATTTTNGGGGGGGGGGGGGGGGGGACCAAGGTAAAGATAATTAGATTTTGAAGGTTATCTTGTGATCACTATCATTAAAGAACATTTCAGTGGATGCACTTACAATATTTAAATATAAATGCATACAATAAAAGCTGACAGGGAAGAAAGGTTAAGAATAATAGAAATGTTTCATCCAATAAAACTTCAGCGTTTCATTTGTCAGACATTTTGACACAGTATTGTTATTTTTTTTGCCATATCTTCGAATATGCATCAATCAAATTCTGGTTACACTGACACAATTATTTTCAATTGAATGCAATCTCGCCCATTTTTTCTTTTTCGCCCGATAATTACTATAATGGCTCAGCGATAGAACGTGATACCATCAGTTTATCACCTGCTAGTGAATGAGATATTCACACTGTAATTACCGTTTACAAATTTGGTTCATTTCTTCTTTTCTTCCAAAGGATCGTGTGAACAGTTTATGATTTATAGCCTTATAAAATTGTGTTCTGTATTGTTTCCATAGCATTTATGCTTACACGCGATTCTATTAAGAAATAATTAGTTTGTCATTCAGTTAATGTTTTTACATTTTTTTTTACTAGCTAGTACTGACTTACTTATAATCAATAAATCAAATAAATATCATTGTTCTCTGTTAAATTTCTTGATACAAAAATCTTTATCCAACCAATAATATATCCATTCACAAAGAATTGCAAAAGAAATTTGCTGTAAACAAGTTATCAATTTATCAATCGATAGTAAAAAAGGCTTAATAGAATTTATTCTTGCAATTCTGCGAGTGTTGTTTGTTAATTGCGACAGACTAAATGTCTATACAATAATTTCATGCATGACTTTACCATAACTGTCTTTATATTGACCTTCTTTTCTTAGCACAATTTATCAAAAAGTATGTAATTACCCAAATTGCTCTCATCATGCAGCGTTGCTCAAGTCTGATCTAATTAGACTGGTGATTAAAGCAACTTCTAGCTGTATTTATTATTGCTAGTTGAATGTCAGACAAACAATCAACTGTTTCTTTGCAATTACTGAATCATAAAATAAATATGAAATAATAAAAACTCCTGCAATTTCGGGTCATTAAATTTTTATGTCTGACAAATGCATTTCTTAGAACATAAGGGTTATGATGGCGAATGTTGACAAGACAATAGTTGTAAATTGTTCTGATTTATGTAACTTAGTAATTAATCATTTATAATCAGGTCAATCTCATGTCTGAGATTGGAAAATGGCATGTAGCAGTCGCACTGTCTGTCTGTACATTTTTGGGTCTTTTTGCGAAGTTTCCTGTCTTAGCCTTAATACCTTGCCATATATTGATAGAATGCACATGTCAAATATGGCCATAAGACTGCTTTTCTACACTGTACATTTGTCATTTTTCATGCTCTTTTAAATTTATTTTCCACTTTATGACTTATGACTACCTTGTTAATGAGTGAAATTATTTGTGACAAACAGTAGGACTAGCTTGTGTTGCATTATGGTGACAGAAAATACAATCTTGGAAAAACAGAAAAATTAAAGTAAAAAAAATATTCAGACAGTCATATTCTGGCATGCCTTGGCATTATACACATATCATACCACCTTAAAGAGATGTGTTTATGCGATATAAATATTTCATTTTGAGGTGTTTACGAAAAAGTAACTTGCAAATATTAAAGGCATTCTCATAAGCGCATTCTAGAAGCTAAATAAGTATTATGCCTAAAGTCTGACTTCAATATGATTTGCCCAAGTTTCCTTGCTGACTGGGTCAAGATGTACTGAGCAGGCTGGTCAGCTGGACAAATGCCAGTACCAGCTGCCAGCCATGGGCAAAACATTTACTGACAAATCCCATGTCTTGAAAACTGCTACATTCCAGTCACCTCCAGGCTTTTTTTTACTGCTGGTCATGGAGCCCTTTGCACTTGTTTTTTTAGATATTAAAATATTGTTTTAATATTTCAAGGATTGGGNGGGGGGGGGGGGGGGGGTGTTGATCACATGAGTGAGAAGGAAAATCCTGTGGTTAGGTCAGTAAAAGTGTTAAACAGCCTGATTTGAAAAATGTTTCTGAGGGGATGACACCTGAAAATGATCCCTACAAAAAGCACTGTCTCTGTAGTTGAATTGAAATTGAATTGTAGTTGAATTTTCAGTAGTTCTTATGGAAAAACTTATAGTTTAAACCTATTTATTAAAGCTTGATTGCATCGAAAGCCTCATGCTTATTGAAACGCTCTCAAGTCTTTTTCCTGGGAGTGAGAACCAGTACTGTGTGTCTTAGAGGGAGATCGAAAGAATGCTCCCACAGTGGGGATCAAATCCGTGACCTCCCATCGCCATATCAACTACACCACGGAGACCTCAATACTTTTCAAGTCAACTACAGAGGAAACTAATAATTTTAGTACAATCACCATAATATTCAGAACTGTTCTTCTTGTGTTATTTTGTTAACATCAGTTGTGTTCATCGTGAACATTGAATGCCAACACAAAAAATATATAAAAAAGTGCTCAACAACAAGTGTCAAGTTGGAATATTTGTCAAGTAGAACTGTTAACACTGACACAGAAGCAAACTTTTCTTCATAGTGAAAGGGACACAGGCTTCTTGGAATCAGATTCCATGGCATTTCTTGCAATCAAATCAAATTCAGTGAACCAGTTTTCCTTTGAAATACACAAAATTACAACTTCCACTTGAAGAACTTAAATCAACATTTCAAGCGCTTCTTAATCGCTCAAGAGGTAGAACAGTTTGCACTGAACATGATTTTATCTAAAGCCGATAATGTAAATAAATGTAAAATCACTTGTCATGGCAACAAATAATGAGATATGGTATTATATAAATAGACTTTCATGTAACAGTATCTTGGTGTGTATTTTTTTGTCTATTTCGAAATCTGCAATATTCTTCTTAAAATTGCCTCATACATGTTTTTAATCCTGTCTCTGATCTTTGTGAATGTAATGAAATGCAAATCCCCCCAGCAACATTTTAAGGTGAATGAAAACTATATCTGATGATGTAAAAAGAAGAAATTTCATGAATGGATTTTGTGGAGCATTTTGATTGGCTGGTTGGCATGTTAGCTGACACTGTGACCTAATGACCTTGGAAACTTAAACATGGGTTGTGATTTTAGAATGGGAAGTAGAAACCACAAGTTACACCTTGCCCTACATGTACCTCAAATCATGATATCTGAATGATTGTTGTGGGGCTCACATGTTGATCCTCACCTGTGTACGTACTGGGAGTTGAGCGTTCAACGAATATCAATAAATCTCCTGGGATATTTTGTCCAACAACTGTAACTCCAGGCCTCAGAGATGATGGGAATTAATCGCTACCTGAAATTACCTTATGTCAAAATTATTCTGTTATTTATGATTAATTATAAATTATGTTGTTTAATTAATTATATATGTCATATTATGTGATATTTTAAGCAAATATCATAAATGAATCAACCAAATGTACTGAAGCATTTTCTCAACTTTGATTGTAAGGGTTATATCCATACGTCAGCACTGAATTCAATGATACATGTATTGTCAGTTATACATAATCAAATAGTAAGTTTGGTTCTCAAGATCAGGTATGTATTACGGTTTGTTTGTTGTTACCAAAAAAAATAAGTTTGGCCCCTTTTTTTGTAATCAGTTGAAACAACAGATTGTTTAAAGCAATTGTGTATCTCTGGGATTTGTTAATAGCAAGAAAATTACTTCATTGCAGGATCTGTTTGTCTGGCATTTTTGTACGCCCATTGGGCACATATAATTGGAACACCTGCGGCAATAAGGTCACAAAGATGTAATGCATACTCAGGGTATTATTTTGTATGTTTCTGGGGTCAACATTTGTCCCCACTTCTCCCAGCCCCTAAAGGATATAATTTTCCCCAAGATTTGAAAAAAACATCCCCTCTAAAATAAAAATAAATAAATCAGAATTTTCACATTTTAGTTAAAATCAGAGAATTTAAATGCTAAAAGGAATTGCCTATATTAACCTTCAATAATGATAACATTTAAAGGCGCCAGATATTCTTAAATTCCTGTTATTAAGGTATTTCATGTAAAAATTACCCTATGGAAGGGTCCTGGTTGTATTCCCCCAGCAGTGAGCTTGTGGCATGATGTGTTGTCAGCTTATCTACCGAAAGGTCAAGGGTGCGACTGAAAGGTCAAGGGTGCAACCGCGATGTCAAGGGTGCAACCACAAGGTCAAGGGTTCAAGACCCACGTGGAGAGTTTTCTCAGGAGATTTCATAAGACACAGAGTACTGATTTTTCCCATGAAACAGACTCAAAAGAATTTAATATAAGGGAAAGACTTTCAATGTTATTGAGCTAAAATAAATAGTTTTATGCTGATGTGAAAAGTCAGCTGCCATGAATTGACAAACATCTATTCATGACATTTTCTAGATGAAAATGGTCACATAATGATTGCAGCTTCTGTGGCATACCGACATTAACGTGTGTGACACATATATTGCAGATTATTCACGGTCAGCTGAGTTCTCTTTTACCACAAGTCACTCCTGTAAATATGAGCCTCACTCTGAGAAAGCTTAATGCGTGTGAATAAAGGGAAACACTTTCCGCTTTTATGGAATTGTTTGTTTGAATCAATTCTCTTTTAAGCTCACCTGAGCACAACGTGCTCATGGTGAGCTTTTGTCCGTCGTCCGTCGTGCGCAGTCAACATTTACCTTGTTAACACTCTAGAGGCCACATTTATTGTCCAATCTTCATGAAACTTAGTCAGAACATGTGTCCCAATAATATCTTGGACAAGTTTGAAAATGGTTCCGGTTGGTTGATCAACATGGCTGCCAGGGGGCGTGGCAGTTTTCCTATAGTAAAACCTTGTTAACACTCTAGAAGTCACAATTTTTGTCCAATCTTCATGAAACTTGGTCAGAACATGTGTCCTTATTATATCTTGGACGAGTTCGAAAATGGTTATAGTTGAATGAAAAACATGGCCGCCAGAGGCAGTTTTCCTTATATGGCTTTACTGTATAGTAAAACCTTGTTAACACTCTAGAAGTCACATTTATTGTCTAATCTTCATCAAACTTAGTCAGAACATTTGTTCTAACGATATCTCGGATGAGTTTGAAAATGGGTCAGGTCTGTTGAAAAACATGGCTGCCAGGGGGCGGGGCAGTTTTCCTTATAAGGCTTTAGTAAAACCTTGTTAACACTCTAGAAGTCACATTTTTAGTCCAATTCTCATGAAACTTAGTCAGAATATTTGTACTAATGATATCTGGGCTGAGTTCGAAAATGGTTGAGATCCGTTTAAAATCATGGCTGCAAGGGGGCGTGGCATTTGTCCGTATATGGGTATGTAAAACCTTGTTAACACTCTAGAAGTCACATTTATTATCCAATCTTTATGAAACTTGATCAGAACATTTGTTCNAAAATGGTTTCCGGGTGATAACTCAAGAACGCTTAGGCCTGGGATCACGAAACTTCATTGGTCATGACCGGCAGATTACCCCTATTGATTTTCAGGTCACTAGGTCAAAGGTTTATTTTATAATATCTCAAAAATATCTGGTTGAAGTTTTTGACAAATAAACAACAGACTCTCATCAGCAAATCCGTAAGTCACGCGAGCAATTTTTCTTTAAATTGCCAATCATACTCTAACGTATTCACACAATGGCTGCCACTACAACTGACAGCCCATTTTGGGGGCATGCATGTTTTACAAACAGCCCTTGTTTCAGAATAGTTTAGTTCCTTTGGCTCTCAGGTGAGCGCCTTAGGGCCTGATGGCCCTCTTGTTAAGGAAAATCCAGAAAAGGTGGACAGTTTCATCCCTGATTGGCCTGTGAAGACTGCACTATCTACTCTGGGACAGCACTTTACATACATGCATTAAACCCGGTTTTCCGAGAGCACGGCTTATACTATTATGTTCATTATTCACATTTTAACTGGATATGTAAAATCCGGATTCACAAGAGCTTTGTTTAAAACTTGTTATAATATCTGCTGTGACTACTTCAATTTCAGCCTTTAAAGCAACCAGTCCCCATTTGGATGCAATTTAATGTGAACATACTCATTGTCAGGCATAAATTAATCTTTTACAGTCGAAATAGCCCCAGTACCACACTGAGTTAATAACTACCCCTAGAAAAACACTCAGACTAAGTCATTTTCAATCATAATTTCATACTCATTTTTTGTACTCCTCTTTCCACTTTGACACTTTGCCCGGTCATCCTAATGCTGATGTGTAGCTGCTTATTAAATTGTCAGAATTTTATCAAGATACAAATTGATACAAAAATGAATTGGGCTTTGCTTGTCTGAAGCCCAAAAAGGTCAAAGGGCCGTCACACACATTAACAGGGCAACATTTGTTATTACTGAAATAATTTCATTCATACATTTTTTTCCTTTTATGCATATTTTTGCTGGGTATGTTGATAGGCAGACTTGCAAACAGTGAGTGATTTGTATGTTGGTCTTCTGTTTTGATAAAGATGCCCTGATTAGGATGCCCTGTTCAGTGTGTCCCCACTCTGCAATGGTTCATTGACAAACTTTAATTTCATTTTCATTCATGGGCGAGATGCTGAAGCTTCATTGAGAAAATTGCTCTAAAGCCCCCTAGGGGTCAATCCCCTAAAGTTAATGGGTAAAGCTTATCGTTTGCAGGCGATTGGACAGAACAGTTTAACAGGGGTCAGTGAGGTATTAAATCAATGAAATGGGGATCACCGGCAAAGCCCCTCAGATAAATTTGTTTTATCAATCATTAAAAGCCAGGAAGATAAAAGAAAGATCATTTGGTTAGGAGCTTGTTATTTGATCAGTTTCAAAAAGCCTGCCTTCAAAGGTAGTGCAAACCCAAAGGCTTCTTTATTGCCCACTGATTGGTTAAAATGTATGTGTTGTAAAAAAAAAACAGCAGTATGAGTTTCATGGTGTTTTATTTGTTCTGGGTTGGGTTGGGCCTATCTGGTTGCTGAGGAGTCTTTGTAGAATTGTTAAGAAATCACAAGTATAGTCTTCCCAGAGGAGTTTCCTGTTGATTTGTGTGAGTTTGTCTCAGGGTTATTGTCCTTCTTTCATGTTTTCTAGTCTTTCTTTCAGTTTGAAGCAACTGAGGCTATTAACTGTGTACCTGGTAAATTTGCTTTCAATAAAGAAATGCTTAATAAAGGAACAGAGGAAAGAACAAGAAACAAATAACTATAATTTAAACAAGCAATGATAAATAAGCTTCTCTTATACTCCTTTTATTTTCTTCCAACCCACTGGTTTGCTAAAGACTGAACAATAACAATAGCCATACAACATGGTGGAAAAAAAAACAATGAATTGTATGCAAAGATTAAGAAAGTGAAAACAAGGACTAGCGAGTGATAGACTGAGTGGCTATAAATGCCATGGATGGCAATGACACAGTGTCTCTATGTCTACGTTTTTTGTAAGTTGCTGAGTAAAAAAACTTGAAACGCTCACCCTTTTCTAATGCTCTTTGTTTGACGGCTGTTGTTTTTCGTTGAACAATAGTGACATGGTTAATTTGTCAGCGTTCATTCATAAAACCCTCGAGTATTTCCCTTCCATTTGCTCGTTGTTTGGGTTACGCCACACAGTTTCTTTGTTAGGCAATGAAAATGATATCTATTACGTTTCTCATTGTCATGCGTCAGTCTTTCTTCTTACCTGAAAGGGATTTCTAAGCTTTCAGAAAAAAAATGAATGGATAAAAAAACTAGTGACCCTTGTGACTCATAGTGTGTAAATTCAAACGATTTCATTCATTTATTTGTGTTGTCATAGTAACTGATATTTATACGTAGTAAAGACACTTTTCATTTATGATTTTACGGCAGAGGTGATGTGGGTTGAGCTCGAAACTATTGTATCTTATGTTGAAATGTGAATCAGATACAACTGTTTCATGGTAAACCGTCGATTTATATGTGTTTAATAGGGACAGCAATAAAACTTGCATAAACACTGACCTGTTGTATGCTTAACCTTTTAATATGAATTGACCAAATTGTCCAGTTTCAAATTATATTGCCATTGTGTCAGATAATAGGGTTTAAATGAATATTTTATTTGCTTGATACCTTTGTAATTAAATGGCCAATGATCTTATAAGGGCCACTTCATTGTTTCAATGAGTTGGTGGGGGGTAAATTTATTGTGCTACTGACAGGGAGTTTTACTAATGTGATACTTTTTCTGGGTTGAAAGTCACCATTCCTTTGTTTGCCCTGTTGTAAACATTGACCCTTGATTTTGGGACCAGTATTGATAACACATATCAAGAAGTTTCACTGAGCAAAGTTTCAAAATCTGTATTGCAAATTACAGGATTGTTCCTGATTTTAATACCAGAAGAAAATTGAACACATCTTCAACACAAATCTTCTTACAAAACTGTAAATTTTCTATGGCTTATAAGTACAGGATAAGTATATTCCTCAGCGTTGCTTTGTTATGTACAGAAATTCACAATTGAGCCTCTCTCTGAGAAAACAGGGCTTAATGCATGTGCAAAAGTTTGTCACTGATTAGCCTGTGCAGGGACGACACTACGCTTTTACTACATTTTTCGTTTATAGGAATTCTCTTCTAAAGGAAAATCCAGTTTAGGTCTTATAATAGTGTTGTCCCTGATTAGCCTGTGCGGACTGCACAGGGTAATCTGGGACAACACTTTACCCTCATGCATTAAGCCCAGTTTTCCCAGAACGAGACTCATTTGATAATTTAGGCCCAATTCCAGGAATGCCTTGGTCAAATATTTCATTCAGCAACATCTTCACTTGCAAAATGTAACACCATGTTCATGCATCCCCAGGGAAGTCCACTAAGATGATGTAGCCATTTTGGACAGGAAGTTAACACACCCCACCTAACATTAATATACTGTCCAAGACTGACCAGGTCACTGACCATCCCAAAGAACAGGTTGACCATATAATAGCAGGGTGACCGGCAAAATTGGGGATTTTCTACTATTGCATAGTCAGGCCAATCTAACCACAAAGCCACAGTAGTCTAGGATCCACCATACATGTTACTTTAAGTTAATAAAGACATACAGATGTCAGCCGTCTATTATGCAGGGCTAATTTTCTTTTTATATTAAGGGCTGTTTTAACAATGTCATCTTCCAAACAATAATTTCAAATCATGCAGTTTTCCACTACTACTGAACATATTTGTTCATTTCCTTGTTATACAAATCTACCCCACCCCACCTATGTAAAAATAAAATTGCTTTGTTTCACCATAATGAAGGAATACGGGTCCTTTACTCCATGTAGAAAGCTACCTGATATGGCAGTGTTTGATTTTTGAAAGGCAAAATATTTTAGGGCCCATTACATAAAAAATTAATAATCTCATAGTTTTACGTCACTCGCTGCTTTATCCAAAAAAAAGAATGTCCACTTGCTTATCATCATATATCTAAACATGAAAAGTGCAATCCAAATACAATGAGGAACATGCCAGGTTAGCTTACAATTCATGTTAGCGTTTTTCTTTTTTTTTTGACATAATTGTATAAAATTTAAATGAATTTATTAGAGTACAATACAGTATAATGTTCAATATGCAAAATAATTTGCTGAAAGTGTGGCATAATCGAGTTTCCGGTAGAAATTTATTAAATACAATATCTGTTTTCCTCATTGTTAGAACTTTTCCATTTAAACGTTTCTTTACATATTTCATTAATTTATATCAGTTTATTTAACCTAAAATTATTGTCCGCTATATGTGCAAACAATTTAGTTTTCATAAGATATCAGGCAGCATTCAAACATGTTACCCTGTTGGTACTGGGATAGGCTCAGCCAGGGATGAACAGCCAGCATTAACAGCCCAATCTAGTTTCCAGTTGTGTGTGACCTCTATCTAGGCCAGTGTGTAGCCTTCTAGCAGTGTGGGAGTGGTAGTAGATTCATGCAGCTCATTGCAACATCATCCCAAATTTAACACCATGTTTGCATTGCTGAGTAATAACATGATAGCTGCAAAGCATGCAGAATTTAATCAAGCTTGTGCAGCCTCTAAGTTAGTTTAAACATATTTATTTGAGCTTGATTGCATCAAAAGCCTTAAAGGCTTATTAATAGATTCTCAGAACTTCTTCTTGGGTAGAACCAGTACTTCTGCTTTAAGAGAACAGTGGGGATTGAACCTGTGGCCATCTCGTTGCTAGGCAGGCACCATTTCCATTCCACCACAGCGACCTCAAAGTTAATGTTAATTCTGAAAATGCAATATGTATACATTGTTACATAAGGCTAGAGTTTTAAGAACCTGGCCAACAAAATAAAATGTAATAATTCATCAGAAATGGTTAAAATAATAGATGCAGCAATTTATTAAATTTGAAACACAATAAAATATATTATTTCAATTAAATTATTGCGTACAATATTATTAGCCATTCAATTTGGCAAATGAACAGTTTATCCTTTTATGGACTATTGCTGATATTGCAATTATACACAATTTGATGACATTTGTTCGGAAGTCAAGTTTTTGCTTTGCATTATGTCCTCATTCTTATGAAATGGTTGCTCATTAGTTGTAAATTGGCAAGGAAAAAACCACATGATACAGTTTATTACTGATGCTTTGTCATGTAACGAGTTGAACGCTCATGTTTGTATAACACACCCTTGGTGTTCACATGATGTTGTACTTGTTTTAGCACAAATGT
The DNA here is from genome assembly GCA_007657795.1 of Dreissena rostriformis. Classification (NCBI taxonomy): domain Eukaryota; kingdom Metazoa; phylum Mollusca; class Bivalvia; order Myida; family Dreissenidae; genus Dreissena; species Dreissena rostriformis. Next base: position 126,531 of record VMBQ01000851.1, on the reverse strand, counting down.
TGCTATTTATGGACATTAAAGAAATGCACGCTTTAGTCTTGGGATTAGACAAATTACATCGAACATCTGTTAATTATTAGAAAAACCTTTATGTGAAACATTGTCAAATTAGATGTACATTTTATGAACACAGTGGACTAGTGTTTTATTGGCATCTTTGAATTTCGTTTTCGCGGTCGTTAGCCACACTGTCTAGTTTACTCTTTTCATATGACAAAGATTTTTTGTTTTCTTACGTAAATGAGTAATAAGTATTGCACGTTCACTTAAATCTTCAAAACAATTTGATGAGTGGCACATGAAGATTTTAGCTCGCCAATTTTCGAAATGAAGTATGTGGTGAGCTAAATGAAATTTTGTATTGTTTTTATGCCAACGTCAATCACATAATAGCGTCAGTAAGCATTAAGGAGAATACTCGTGTCTGCCACTTACACATTTCCTCCACCTATACGTGGCGACCTTTTACATGTGTCTTCCACTTATACATGTCCATCAATTACATGTTAATAGTGAGAATAATCAGAAGCATTCATTTTCTCCCGATATATTTTGAAATAAAAGCCAAACAAACAGAAATATTCAATTAGACATTAAAAAATAAAAAAGCCAAGTCCAATCATAGTCTGGATTTTACACCGTCAACCAATGAAAGTCAATGCTGAATTGTAACCAGCATTGGTCAATATTTAAAGTTTAGACTATTGTTTGAAATCTTAAACTTGGTCTTACAGGGCGCTTGATAGCAGGCATAAATACACGGATACACGTTAATACGCGGACTGCGAAGGCTAATCAGGGAGGACACTTTAAGCACATGCATTGAGCCAAGTTTTCCCAGAACGCAGCTCAAATGAAAGTGGGCATGGGACTAGTTTTTTTTTCAAAATTGTGGACTCCAAGTACATGTGTACTTGTCTTTTGATTTTATAGCTCATTTTGCCTGCAAATCCATCTCCTTAAAACCCGTCAGTATAATGTGCTCATCTCCGCCTATCTGCCTAGTAAGCCAGAAGCCTGGCGTAATTGAGACTGAAGGGCTGGTCGGGCGCTGTCGAAGTGCATAATGCCATAAGCACCTGCCAACTCTTAATGTTTTCTTTTTTTTTCTTGAAAATCCGAAAATCGTACACATGCATTCAGTTTTAACAAAGTGTACGAGTAGTCTGACGACTGCCAAATGATGCATGTGCCATTTCATATTTCATTGATAAAGTTAAGGAGCAGTTTTAGGAATGAAATGTGAGAAAAATGCGGAGAGTGAAAGGGAATACGTTTTTTTAATGAATTAATGTGCCCCACATTCAGAGACTGGCAGCTCTTTTAGCATTTGTTATTTGTAATAAAACAGAAATGCTGACATCCATTTTTTTGATGGCATTTCCTATAATTAATGATTTCTTCAATCATTTTCTATTTGTTAAAATTAATATGATATTTTAATGATGTAATGAAATAATTAATTATAACATTGGTAGTATTTGGGTAACCTTCCAATATTGTCTTTCATGGCGACAATTGACCAGTTGCAAACAAGTTTTCTCCACCTTTCTGTTTGTCTAAGGATGTTATTTTAAGGAATTACTGTAAAATCATTTATACTTATCGGCATAATATTTTGTGGTTTTCAAAAATTGAATTTTAAAGTGTCATGTAAATTTTTAGATATTGTTTTGGCGTTGTCCGTCCATCCGTCCTTCCATCCGTCCGGCTGTCCCTCCGGCACTTTCCTGTCCGGAGCCATGTCTTGGAAGTGCTTTGGCGGATATCATTGAAACTTGGTATGAGTATATATATGGATAAGAGGATGATGCACGCCAAATGGCATTGTACACCATCTGTTTATAACGGAGTTATGGCCATTTGTATTTTGAAAAAATGCTTTTTACTAAAGGCACTTTTGTGTCCGGACCCATATCTTGGAAGTGCTTTGGCGGATTTCATTGAAACTTGGTATGAGTATATATATATGGATAAGAGGATAATGCAACCCAAATGGCATTGTACAGCATCTGTTAATAACGGAGTTATGGCCCTTTGTATCTTGAAAAAATGCTTTTTACTATAGACACTTGTGTCCGGAGCCATATCTTGGAAGTGCTTTGGCGGATTTCATTGAAACTTGGTATGAGTATATATATGGATAAGAGGATGATGCATGCCAAATGGCATTGAACACCATCTGTTAATAACGGAGTTATGGCCCTTTGTATCTTGAAAAAATGCTTTTTACTATAGGCACTTTTGTGTCCGGAGCCATATCTTGGAAGTGCTTTGGCGGATTTCATTGAAACTTGGTATGAGTATATATATNAGATAGATAGATAGATAGATAGATAGATAGATAGATAGATAGATAGATAGATAGATAGATAGATAGATAGATAGATAGATAGATAGATAGATAGATAGATAGATAGATAGATAGATAGATAGATAGATAGATAGATAGATAGATAGATAGATAGATAGATAGATAGATAGATAGATAGATAGATAGATAGATAGATAGATAGATAGATAGATAGATAGATAGATAGATAGATAGATAGATAGATAGATAGATAGATAGATAGATAGATAGATAGATAGATAGATAGATAGATAGATAGATAGATAGATAGATAGATAGATAGATAGATAGATAGATAGATAGATAGATAGATAGATAGATAGATAGATAGATAGATAGATAGATAGATAGATAGATAGATAGATAGATAGATAGATAGATAGATAGATAGATAGATAGATAGATAGATAGATAGATAGATAGATAGATAGATAGATAGATAGATAGATAGATAGATAGATAGATAGATAGATAGATAGATAGATAGATAGATAGATAGATAGATAGATAGATAGATAGATAGATAGATAGATAGATAGATAGATAGATAGATAGATAGATAGATAGATAGATAGATAGATAGATAGATAGATAGATAGATAGATAGATAGATAGATAGATAGATAGATAGATAGATAGATAGATAGATAGATAGATAGATAGATAGATAGATAGATAGATAGATAGATAGATAGATAGATAGATAGATAGATAGATAGATAGATAGATAGATAGATAGATAGATAGATAGATAGATAGATAGATAGATAGATAGATAGATAGATAGATAGATAGATAGATAGATAGATAGATAGATAGATAGATAGATAGATAGATAGATAGATAGATAGATAGATAGATAGATAGATAGATAGATAGATAGATAGATAGATAGATAGATAGATAGATAGATAGATAGATAGATAGATAGATAGATAGATAGATAGATAGATAGATAGATAGATAGATAGATAGATAGATAGATAGATAGATAGATAGATAGATAGATAGATAGATAGATAGATAGATAGATAGATAGATAGATAGATAGATAGATAGATAGATAGATAGATAGATAGATAGATAGATAGATAGATAGATAGATAGATAGATAGATAGATAGATAGATAGATAGATAGATAGATAGATAGATAGATAGATAGATAGATAGATAGATAGATAGATAGATAGATAGATAGATAGATAGATAGATAGATAGATAGATAGATAGATAGATAGATAGATAGATAGATAGATAGATAGATAGATAGATAGATAGATAGATAGATAGATAGATAGATAGATAGATAGATAGATAGATAGATAGATAGATAGATAGATAGATAGATAGATAGATAGATAGATAGATAGATAGATAGATAGATAGATAGATAGATAGATAGATAGATAGATAGATAGATAGATAGATAGATAGATAGATAGATAGATAGATAGATAGATAGATAGATAGATAGATAGATAGATAGATAGATAGATAGATAGATAGATAGATAGATAGATAGATAGATAGATAGATAGATAGATAGATAGATAGATAGATAGATAGATAGATAGATAGATAGATAGATAGATAGATAGATAGATAGATAGATAGATAGATAGATAGATAGATAGATAGATAGATAGATAGATAGATAGATAGATAGATAGATAGATAGATAGATAGATAGATAGATAGATAGATAGATAGATAGATAGATAGATAGATAGATAGATAGATAGATAGATAGATAGATAGATAGATAGATAGATAGATAGATAGATAGATAGATAGATAGATAGATAGATAGATAGATAGATAGATAGATAGATAGATAGATAGATAGATAGATAGATAGATAGATAGATAGATAGATAGATAGATAGATAGATAGATAGATAGATAGATAGATAGATAGATAGATAGATAGATAGATAGATAGATAGATAGATAGATAGATAGATAGATAGATAGATAGATAGATAGATAGATAGATAGATAGATAGATAGATAGATAGATAGATAGATAGATAGATAGATAGATAGATAGATAGATAGATAGATAGATAGATAGATAGATAGATAGATAGATAGATAGATAGATAGATAGATAGATAGATAGATAGATAGATAGATAGATAGATAGATAGATAGATAGATAGATAGATAGATAGATAGATAGATAGATAGATAGATAGATAGATAGATAGATAGATAGATAGATAGATAGATAGATAGATAGATAGATAGATAGATAGATAGATAGATAGATAGATAGATAGATAGATAGATAGATAGATAGATAGATAGATAGATAGATAGATAGATAGATAGATAGATAGATAGATAGATAGATAGATAGATAGATAGATAGATAGATAGATAGATAGATAGATAGATAGATAGATAGATAGATAGATAGATAGATAGATAGATAGATAGATAGATAGATAGATAGATAGATAGATAGATAGATAGATAGATAGATAGATAGATAGATAGATAGATAGATAGATAGATAGATAGATAGATAGATAGATAGATAGATAGATAGATAGATAGATAGATAGATAGATAGATAGATAGATAGATAGATAGATAGATAGATAGATAGATAGATAGATAGATAGATAGATAGATAGATAGATAGATAGATAGATAGATAGATAGATAAATATATATACATATAATTAAATATTAAACAACGGGGAAATATGCTAAGCGCTTCACATCAGGCATAACATGGTAAGGGTTGTTTCGTGCAGTTTTCTTCGCAATATTCGCAATATTACCAATACGTCTTCTTAGGAAAATGACTGTAAAATAAATCACTTCACATTAATATGTTAATGTTAATTGCATTGGGGTTGGTAACGAGTCATGCTAACCTTTACTTGAGTTATTGAACGACTGGGTTGAATATTTACTAAATTAATGTGGAATTACCTGTCAATGACTTAAAATTAGGTCAACCGGTTAAGTGATCGTGTCGGTAGGTTAACCGGTTTATATCCTTAAAATACATTCGCAATGAGACATAATTGGAACACACAGGTAAAGTGTTTTAAATAGGGTCTGGCTTAGTGTGAAGTTTGGAGCAATAACATACCTTATGCTTTTGCATTGATCGTTCCAAAGCGATGACATGTCTTCATTTATATATGTTTACTGTGTGTTTGAGTGTTAGGTAGGGTGGTTGTGTGATGTTTTACTCTGTTTGGAATTGACCATTACGCAATAAACCGAGAAACACGAGCTATACCGGGAATTTTCCCTAAAAAACTGAAGGTGCAGCTGAATTTTCCCTTTTTGTCTCTCGAGGCATTCGCTTTATTGTATGATGTGGTTGTTTATTTCTGAGAATTGATTGATTATAAAGTCAAGTAGTCAATCAAAGCAGTCGTTTACGACTGTTGTTATTAAAAGCTTAATAAGGTGCGTCTTAGTGACCGATTATTTGATATCCACCATATTTGCAAGTGTTAAATGTATTTGGGATGATATGCAGTCGAGGTCCTAGTTTTCAATGGTGATGAATAACTTACGCTGTCTAAAATATGCGGTGTAATATTGTTTGTGAACTAAATTTGATACATTATGCACTTAAAATGACGAATGTTCACATAATTTTTGAAAGCTTATTTTAAAATATCTTATTTGCATTCCTTTTTATAGATTAGTTATACAATGTATTTCTTACGGTAAGCATAATCATGAGTAACAATGTGTTCTAAAATGTCCTATCATGCGAACATTATTTTGATACACAAATATTAAAGTAGATAGTTTTGTACTTGAAATGTAAATTGAATGTTAGTAGACTACCTAGAAATTAGACGTTTTTTTTTTTATTTTAAATGTTCAATTACTCTCATGGTTTTAACGTTAATTTGTGTGTATTGCATTTGATCTATGAACGGTGTTTAGTCTTTTACGTCGATTTGTTGTGCAAAGTTGTTTGTTGTGAATTCAAACTAAACACGAATATTGTACTATTATTCGGAATTTTACAAGGCACGTCCTCCCAAACTTTTGTAATAGGATGAGTTACCAATCATTTGAAGATCACAAACACAACTCACATGCTTTTTTGTTCATGCATATTCAAACCACTAATAATGGGATATACACATGTTATTATTGGTTTACACTGGGCGTGGATTCAAAATTATACTATCCTTTACTACACGCATTTTAACCATGCAAGCACAATACATTGTCAAAGCGTAGGCTATACTAAAATGTGGCGTGTTCTGAAAAAACTGGGCAAAATGCTTGTGCGTAAAGTGTCATCCCAGATTAGCCTGTGCAGTCCGCACAGGCTAATCCGGGACGACACTTTCCGCCTAAACTGGACTTTTCCTAATAAGAGACTTCTTTTAAACGAAAAATTCCATTAAAGCGGAAATTGTCGTCCCTGATTAGTCTGTGCGGACTGCACAGGTTAATCTGGGATGACAATTTACGCACAAGATGTATGCCCAGTTATCTCAGAACACGCCACAACTACGCATCGCTCTGTATCAGCATATGATACATGCGACATTCTAGTGCTTTACGTAGTTTATACTATGATTGGAGACGGAATTTTCAGCAAACAAAAAGAAACGATATAATACTTCACCGAAAGGAGGAGTAACACTGCACTATAAATATCTGCTTAAAATTAATTTTGACACAGTAATCACCTAAAATAGATTGCATTGCACATATTATCGGCATGTGATGTAAGCACAATGCTGGGACGCAGAGGCGACATACTTCCTCGTAATGGACAATGTCCGGGAATGCAAAAATTAATAGTTACATACACAACATCAGTCGCAGAGACGCTGGTCTCAAGATCATCAATAGAAAAGCTTCAACATTTGTCGAACGATGAAAGCTTTGTATTTTTATGTGTAGTAAAGTATATAAGATGTCTGTCTGTCTGTCTCTGTCGTCTTTACACCTTTGTCACTCAGGCTTTATCGGGTTTTTATAACTTTTCAACGAAGAAGTTGTGACAGCGATCAATGTTAACTATTTTAAGTGGACCTTTGGTCGGGAACCTCATGCGTGACGCTTGTTTTATCGCGACGTGTGAGTAATTTGAAAGTTGCATACGTGCGCAAGGATAAACCAAAATGGTTTCTCGTCCAATTACCTCGAAAACTGACTCGGGTAAATAAAATCCTTCTTGATTTTGACGATAATTTGTTTTTGAAATTATCTCATGTAATCATTCTTGTTGGATGTGTGTAAATAAGAATTTCAGTAACAAAAAAGNTAAAGCGATCAATATATCTTAAAACTATTACATTTCAATTATACCTAGGTACAGTAATTTTGTTTACTTGCTGCTGCACTAATCTTAAAGAAAAAATAACCTTTTCATTTTGTTTCATGTATGTGAATTCATGATCATGAGCATTAACTGTATTGCCTCATAAAAAGACGTATATGTTGATTGAAATTGTTGGTTTCTGACACAATTTATTTTAAAATGAAAATAAATTAACTCACCTTTATAGAATGAACTTGCAAAACAAGTGTAGTTTTGAAGATTTAAATTAATTTCTAAGCTATTTTTTATTTGTCATTTTTCTAAGTCTCAGGAGCTTCCGGGGGGCATTGGGAACTTGATGTTTTATATACCATACACATTGGGAACTTGATGTTTTATATACCATACACATTGGGAACTTGATGTTTTAAATACCATACACATTGGGAACTTGATGTGTTATATACCATACACATTTTTAACACAAATTGCTAAGCTTCCATAAAAAGTGATACCTTTTCAACAGAGGGTGTATGTTTTGTTGATTGTTTTACTTTTAGGACAGTATGCATCAATGTGTATTGGTTTGGAATGTTCTTCTTTGTGGACAGTAATCCTGAATATATAATGGTTTGGAACTCTAAATCATATTTTACCCAAGGCACATGAATTGCATAGTTGGCAGGGCACTGCAAAGTCTTTCAAATAAATGCATGACAGGTGGGGATTGTTTATCTACCCATGGCAACATATCTTGGTCTACAATCCCGCTGGATCAAGAAGGCAGTGGCAAAGTGCCTGCGAAGAATGGAGCTCAGCTGTTTTATCAGGCTGCAGAATCTTACAGCAGCACAAGTGATGGATAGTGCCGTTTTGATGAATGGGAATACAGCGTCACATACTTGGCAGATGGGCGACATTCTTGTCACTGAAACACGGCCTTGACTGGCTCTACAGAATATGGCTGATAAGTCTATATCTGGCTGGGTTTTATGTGTGTGTACCAGTTAATGATTATATGAACCTGGAAAATAAAGATAAACCCATACAACCAGGAAAATATAGATAAACCCTTGTTTCTTAAGATAATGTGTACATTAGTCATTTGTTTCCTAAGGTGTGGGTCTTTTGAAATCATTTTCTTCTAGACTGCAAAACCAATGTTATAAGTCAGACACTAATTTTCATGGATTTTCAAATTTAAAACAAACATGAACGTCCCAAGTCTTTTGACAGACATTATAAAAAAATCCACGACTTTAATATCCAAAAAATATACCCAATTTGACGAAGGCACAAACTTCTATGTCAAAGAATGAATGAACAACTAGAGTAATATATTCTACCATGTGACTTCATGTCTAATAAAAAACCTGTTGATTTCCAGTCAAATGTCCATCAAACTGTTATCACAATGTAATAATTCAAAGGCAAGGCTCAATTTTGCTGCAAACATTTACACTGTATGCGTCCATTGAGAGACAACGGTTGGTTCTGAGGACTGAAACAGGGCTGTACTGCTGTTTTGCCTCCGTCATTTAATGTGAACCTGTGCATATATTAACATCATCATGAATTATGTATTGTGTTGATACACTTTATTTCATTCATGATGAGCGTGAAACCCCGTCAGTAAAAATGTTCCACTTACTCAATCTGCATTCATTAACACTAATTAGGTAATATTAATTAGTCTCAAGCACATTTAATTCATGTCACATTACAGATATTATGAATGCTAAGGCGTCATTGAATAAGGAACTTGTCATTTTCTTGGCGGCGCTATTATGTTTAGAATTTTTGCAATAAGTGACATGACTTTGACATCATTTGATGCTTCGTTGAAGGTAAACTGTGTTCTACCTTCGGTGTCATGCCCTTTTTTAGGTGACAGTAATGTGACCTTGATCTCGGCAACGAGGAAATAAACCCCTAAGGTATAACTGTAATGTCTTTGTGCAAAATTCAAAAGCGGAATTGGTCCCTGACCTGGAAAGTCAGTTTGTTAAATGCAAATATTATGCAGATTATTTATAAGATGGTTGAAAGTACGGGTTTATTAATGATGATTGTTGTTTTGTCCCTTTAGTTTTGCTCTGCTTAGTGAATTATGAAGTTTAAGAAATCATGGAAAAACTTGACAGTATGCCATTTTGCAGTCTGAATCACTCTTGGGCATCTCTTTAATGAAATATAAAGAACATTTGTCACCAAATGAATCTTTTAAAATAGCGGCAAAAGAAGTATAACAAAAATATGACTTTTGTGACTGGTTACTGATTTCTCAATAAGATTTGAATAAACACAAATGCATACCCGGTAATTGTAACAAAAATTCCTTTATGGCTTTGTGGAAACCATGTTCTTGCACAAAGTCTGCACATCATTCGGCTTTGATTTAATCAGCACAGAAAAAGAGTGCTTCATGTTAGTTCACAATAACACAACTGGTTTCAGGATTAATGGAGAGTTTTAATGAACTAAATTATGATGTTTTCCATAGTGTGGAAAATGAGATGGCAGATTTTGAGCTTGAGCTAGATATATAGATGTGGCTGGTATGAATTTGTCAAGCTGGTGTCACACTAAAGCCAGGTGTTATCAGTTAGGCTACAACTTGTTGACTTTTCCATTCAAGATCCTGTGGATGACATTCATTCATGAAAAACTGTCATGTAGTAAAGGCCGGTGGAGTGTTTGTTGATTTTCATATGGAGATAGCTGCAAAGATTAGTTCCCCTTGAGTTGCAAGTCACTGATAGTAAACCCGAATAGCTGCAGTGGGAGCATCGTGTTCAATGACAGAGCAGATCATGCAATCTCATTGAAAGATTTATGGGCTTTTTGCAGCAATGCATCTTGGTTCAAATGTGACACTTGGCTGTTTAATAAGTCAGAATGGTGGCAAAAAGATTTTTTGAAAAGGTTTTTGCATATTGTGACAAGCAAAAGTATTGTGTTTTGAAATTGCTTCACTTTTATACCACTCCCTGTTTTATTTAAGTAGGCTATAAGAGTTGTTTGACGATTTGTAGTTAAGAATATTGTCAAAAAGATGTGACTGGCTTCTTGTTCATTATGTGAGAGTTGATATAATTCAGATTTATTTAACAAAAATAGCAAACTTTATATTATTTAACAAATATGGTTAAACCACTGATTTAGTCCAGAACTGTTGTTTAAGTTAAATAAAGCACAAAGTGGCAGTCTGTAAAATACTGTTAGATTAGTTTTGTTTGATTGAAGTTCTGCTGTGGCAAATATTAATGAATGACACTTTTCAAATAGTACAAAAATTCAGGAATATTTTAGAACCCAATATTACATGTTTGAACCTTTGAAAAGCAAAAGGACTTCTTTTAAATTTGTAAACAGTTGCGTAACCTCATGATTTATTTGGTGGAGTAAGTCTATTGTGGCATGGCACTGTTAAGGTTGTCACGCTTTTTGGACAAATGCTTCAATTATGAGAGCTAAGTGTCAGTTGTAAAAAGGTCACATGGGATGGGTAAATGTAGGCCACCAATAAGTGACAGACTCTGTGCAGTGTTTATCTCCCATACCAAATAATGATAATCATGGTCCTTGAAGCAGTATTTGCTGGTTACTGCCTTATTTTATTCAAAGGGTTGCACATTCATACACTTATGGACTTCTATGTATACTTCTTTCCTATAGTAGCACCCATCCCTATAGATTCAGCCACCCCCATGGAAATTATGAAAGATTTCTTATAAACCTTGAGTTATTTATCTTTATTTAGAAAATTCTATCCATAAAGATGTTTTTATGGTTCAAGCCGCGCACATTTTGTATTTTGTTCAGAAAAAAATAAATTTTGTTAAAAAAGTATTCAACGTTTGGTACTCATTATGTGAAGATGCAAATTGTTTTTAAATTATTCATTTTTAAACAGTAAGTTGATTTTTATTAGTCTAAAAAAAGATTTATTTATCAATTCATATAAAAAATATTACAAAAGTGTAGTGTTTTCCTATCAAAATAATGACTGTACAGATTGATAGGAAAGATATGAACACATTAGGATGCCTCCCTAGAATTGACCTGTTACTGGGGAAATATGTAAATTAATTTGCCTTTATTTTTCTGTGAAGACATAAAAAAAATATAATAAAATGTGTCATTTGTGTTCAAATTGTTTTTTCATACAGTATTAAAAGTCAATTTAACTCTTAAAATGGCCGATTATACAGGAAACGAGGCTGCACATAAAGTCAGAAATAAAAATAAATAATTAACACCATAAATAATAAAATTTACAGATAAGGTGCTAATGGGTGTAAGTGTCAATGTTATACTCAAAATAAATGTATAACAGTTACTGTTAAGTTTTTTTTTTTTTTTTATAGTTTAAAACTATTTATTTTAGCTCAATTGCATCGAAAGCCTAAGGCTTATTTGAAACACTTTCGAGTCCGTTTCCTGGGACTAGAACCAGTGGTGTCTATGGGGGAGATCTTAAGAATGCTCCCCCAGTGGGGATCGAACCAGTGACGTCCCACTCGCTAGGTGGACACCATGTCCACTAATCATATTGCATTGACTTTAAAAATAAAATCATTTGGCATGCTTAAGGTTGAAATGAAAAGCATAAATTATATGTGTTTTGATATTAATATTAAGGACATGAATAACAGGCGCATGCCTTCTTTAAACTTTTTCGTTGAAAATTATGCAAACAAGTCATTCACGTTTTTGTCCTTAAAAAGTTATTTTCATTTTTATTGCTGTGTTTTGCTAAGTGCATAAATAATGCTATAATGCTATATAAATCTTCAACCTACAACAGTTTTCTTGACTTAAGCAAATGCAAAAACAAAAAAAGTGTGTTTTATGGGGAATTATTGCACTAGAACACTTCATGGTGGATACTTGTTCATACAGAAACTAGACTTTTATTTCAAAATATATTCGTTTAAAAGGGCAAACATTTTGTTTTAAAAAAATGTCAAAAGATTTATATGTATTGTTTATTGGTGAAACAGAAGTTTCACGTTCTTAATCTTTTGATAATGTTAAAAGCTGGTGTGAAAAACATGTATTTTTCCAGCATTCAATTTCATTTGCGAAAAAAGTTGAACGCCATAATTTTTGTAAAGTGCAAAACCATTGTGTTAAAGTTTATGATTTATTAACCAGGTTTTCCGAAGGAAAAAACTGGTTATTAGATTGGCGAATNGATTTTTTTTTTTTTTTTTTTTTTTTTTTTGGTTTGAAGGTCAAAAATTGCCATAAATGGACTTTTTTCAACTGAAAACCTGGTTTTGTGACAATTTTGTCCCTTGTATTCTCTATAAATTTCATTATTAATTGCTTTTCATAAAGCCGTTACCAGAATTCTCAATGGAGACGAAAACTAAGTTAGGCGCACAAGCAAGTGAACTTTGTACAATGAATTTTAATTAAAATTTAAAATGCTCAGGAAAAAATCATTTAAATTATATATTTAAGTCATCTGTTAGAGCCTAAAGTTTTTACTACTACTTGGCAAAGTAAGCTATTAAATATATCAATATGTGAATCAGATTTTTTTCACGCAGAAAATATTATCATTTCTCCCGTCAGCTTATCATGTCCAGAATTTAGTACTCTTTAATGCAGATAACTAAAGACAGCAGTAGAAAAGCAAAAAAACGCCAACCATTTGATTTAACTACCCGATCTTTTATTAGTTATCTCAATGGTTAAACCCTGTAACATGAGTTCTCAAGTTTCATCATATTTAAGTCACAAACCTCCATTGAGCTAAAGCAAATACTTGAAATTTGATTTTCACCTATTGTTCCTGAGTGACATTTAGCGGGCCCTGTTTTGTTGTATCAAGGGTTTCGCATGCCCTTGACCCCTTGCCTTTATCAGGGGTTATAGGGCCCCCAATGGGGTCTGTGTAAATTACACACCTTGCCCATTGTTCAGCTCATCCATTGATAAAACTGTGTGCTGGTTCCCAGGAGGGTTTGAAGTCTTATCCAGTACCCTGGCAGGTGTAATTTGCCAACTAGGGGTCCAGGGGGCCAAGGAGCTAACTGCAATTTGGGCTTCTCTGCTCCATTCACCACATGTCACTTGGCATCATTTAGTGTAAAATTAATTTAGTTTGTAAAGAAAAGTTGACAATCTTTGGGATTTATTGATGGCTGATTTATAACGTTGATTAAGTTAGTTGTCATCATTTTTACTCAACGGCTAGTGTCATGCTTGTTTTTATTTGCGAAGAATTGTTCAGTGGTTAATTGGCAAGATAAAAACATATAACATCAAGAAAGAAATTGAAAATTTCACATGATAATTGAAAAATCATATTTTATTATGAAGAAGCTGTTTATATAAGTGGATATCATTAATTTAATTAAATATTGTAACCCTCTTTGTTTAGAATGTACTTTCAGCCTCTATTTATCAGGCTGATGTAACCCCTGGTCCAAAGCTTAACAATGACAAGTTCAGCCTCGCTATCGGAAAACGTGGCTTAATGCATGTGAGTAAGGTGTCGTCAGCACAGGCAAATCAGTGATGACACTTTCGGCTTTTATTGTACTTTTGGTTTCAAGACAGTCTTCTCTGCAAAAATCCAGTTTAGATGGAAAGTTTCGTCCCGGATTAGCCTGTGCAGACTGAACAGGCTAATCTGGGACGACACTTTACGAACATGCAAAACCCCTATTTCCTAGAGTGAGGCTCATTTTCACAAGTTGTTTAAAGTTTCACTCCAATTAACCGATCACTATTGGATTTGTATGCTCGCCCTGTAAGGTAAATCAGACAATGAAGTCCATGCTTTCTGAAATGGATGTAATTGATTTCAATGAAAAAAACTGTTGTATTGGCTGGTTGTGTGTAAGCTGTACACAAAAATCAGAGGAACTGTTCTGCCTGCTGCCCTTCCCACCCCACAAACACAACACAGAGGTTTTCTGACTAATTATATGTTAAGTACGTAGATATTTTAACTAGGTAACTAGCTTTCCTAAAAAATGATAAAAATTTGCAAAACAAATAAAACACAAGAATTTTGTACCCAGTCACCTTGTGTTGTAATAACAATTTTTCACTATATTCTCTCCAAAATTCAGCAGTCAATGACCCAGACAAACATTTTTACTTAGATGTTGGTCCGAATGTAAATGACTCTGTCAAATGTATGAAAAATTGTAATTTTTATTTTATATATTTATGGTTCAGGTGTGAAAAAATATCAAGAGTTGATTTTGAAACTGCTGTACCTGCTCCATATTTCTATATGAGATACAATCTTGTTAGGGTAAACCTTTATTTAAAACAAATGTTCAAGGAACTTAGGTCTCTCGTACCAAGTCTCCGTTATGTGTTGTATTTTTGAATGAAAAATTCTTATGTGAGAAAAAAGACAAAACAAAATTCGGCAACAAAAGAGTGACACTTTAATAATATGAATAATTGCAAAGACCTCAAAAACCTGTAATTTTATATGACATCTCATGACACTGTCGGAACTTGCTGATATTGACCCAAAACCAAAGTACCTACGCTCATCATTAAAATGTTCCATGCGAGTCCTAAAATCCAGACAGCAATAAGGTAATGTTTTTGTTCGCCAGTTAGCGAGAAATTAATTACAGGCACTCCCAGGCCCGCTAGATTAATGGCTGCAAAAAGACCTCGCTGGTTAATATGTTCATCATAAATTCTATACCATACACTGTTGGTACTTGAATATCCAGGCCCTGTCAGGACCTGAATTTGGGAGCATGTGTCTAAAATGTTCTGCCTGCCCTGATTGTTGCTGTTTTTTTTTTCTCCAAAATATGTAATCAGTTTTGATAGTTATTCAGTTCTTTCATATAGTATGTCACTTTAAGACTGAAGAATAGCACAAAAGTGTTAGGTCTTGTTCTGGTTATGAAGTCAATGTTGATGATGCTGATGATGCTGCTGCTGATGATGATGATGATTATGCAGCTGTTATTGAACATTATGATAATTGAGAAAGAACAACAGCATTTAAACTTCATTCTCTCTCTTTATGCTACACAAAACGTGAAATTCATTTTGATACAAAGAGCTGATGTTGAAATTCACTTAAACTGAAGAGATAAAAAGATTTATTTTGAGTTCTGAACAGATAAAAAGATTTATTTTGAGCTCTGGGACTGTATCTTTTGTAGTAATCAATCAGGCATATTATCTGTCATAAACCATCAAATGTAGCTACAGGAGCATTTGCTAGTGAAAATCTTGCTAATGGTAGGGGCAACATACATTTTATTAACCACAATTAATTAATGCCTCTTAAGAGCCTAGACCCCTGTAGATTTTATCAGTTAATGTTTAAACCCAAGGGAGCCTCAATTATCTGCGGTTTAACAGCTCACTGCACGCTCCGTTGCACATTTAGGCTACACTCTACTGGGTCACACTACCTACACCAAATAAAGCACTAGCTTCATTCATAAAACCACTTCAGGGGGTGGAGCCTCCTAGAATATGCAAATGAGCTTACTGCTGATTGGTCAAGTAAGCTCAACCTCTGCAGTGAATGAATGGAGAGAAGTCGCGCAGGGTTTTCATTCATAAAATGCACAGCTGTTAATGTTTTGGAGGGAATATAATTTTCCCAGAGGCTTTGCATTGTGAAGAGTAAGACAATTTTCAGTGATCGTTTTCCATGTGGCTTGAAGAAGGTTTTAAGCCTAAAGTGCTGAATAAGATGTTTACTGGTGATATGAGAGAGGATAGATTAATAAAGCCGAAATAAGGAAAGGACATAGAATATTAAGCACTGTGGTTTTGAAGTTAAATAGCAGTGTAATTGTAAACTGGAAAGTGAAACCATAGTAATTAAATGCACAAAATTCAGTTATTGATGTAAAAATTACTCCTGACCATTTTATTGCATGTGGAGTTTGCATTAAGTTAGACAAGCGTGTGGGGTGTACAGGATTTGCTGTCACTGGGTAATAAAAGAAAATGAGAAATATGAGAAATAGCATCTTGGCAGTAATCTTTTAGAGCTGAGCTGGGAACATGATCTCATACAAAGCCATCATGACACAAGATGAAGACTTTACATAAATTAAATATTGGAACAACTGCTTCTTCACCAAGTGGAGGGGGTATCATAGAAGTTTTAACTATATGAAGAGTGTATTCATGAGCATTACCAGATAATTGACCGAAATCCTTTAACAGAGTTGTAAATTGGGGACAGTAAATTTGACAGCCTAGTTCGCTCTTGAGGATTTGAGCGTCAGCAGGTTGTGTCATTGTGTCGTCTGCAATTACAAGACACAGTTTATTAGGTAACTCACCTTACTCCATACCACAAGTCATCAGTGTTATTGGACAGAATATTGATACACTGAAAAACAACATCCAGCAATTTAATATCTTATTTGGACATGCTTAGTTTCAAGAAAGGTTTATGAAACTTTGATGAATAAGTTTGAAAAAGAGATTGTGCAATAAACATTAACATATTTGACCTTTGGAATCTATGCTTCTTAGAAATGAAGTATTGGTCCATTCTTCTTAGAAATGAAGTGATAAAGTAATAACTTTTGCAAAAGTGCCGCTATTGGTTGATTTCTGAAAATTGTGCCGAAGTAAATTTCCCACTATAACAAACAATAATTTATTTCTGAATTGTAACTGAAGACTGAAGGTGTGTCAGTGCTGAATAAATATTCACTTTTTGCCCACGGATCAAGTGTTTTTGCTATTGAACCATGGATGAAAACTATGTTTTCCTACTGTAAGTTCTCAAGTGAAGATATATTACAGCCAATAGTAAACGGAGAAAAGGTTGCTATGGGAACCAAATTAAATTATGTAAATAAATTCTTCATATAATTCCTATGACAGGACAGTCATTATTTTGATTGGTCATTCGTAAAATTTTGTTGAATATTCATGTTGCTTGTATTCAGTTAAAATATTGGAGAAACACTAAAACTGTCTTGAAATAAAAATTGACATTGCATAAAATTATCTAGCATTGGGGGCAGGAACACACTGTTGAGACCCAAATCTATTTGACAGCAACAGGAAACGTGCGCCCAATACCTGAAAGATCCTGATTTGGAAAAAATTGGCATAATTTTGCCATGCAGTGACTTATGGAGAAATGGTCTCGCAAAGCTTCAGGATGTTGGTGTCGGGTTTTTGAAGACATTTCAAAGCATCAGAGTTGATGACTGTGTTGATGAATTTTTGTTGTTAAAGTTGATCGCAGCATCAAAGTCGTAGAAATAGTCAGAGATTTCTGGTTGTTGCCCGTAGAAACTTGCGACTACCATCTGTGAATAGTAAATGAATAATAAAATTATTTTGGAGTTAAATGAAGACTGGACAGATTTCTTACATCGAATTTTGTTTTGAATTCTTTATTTGTATGTATTTATTGAAAATAATAAATAAACTCAAATTTCTGTGATAAATCCAATATCCGCAACAATTGTGTAGGGTCATTTTGTGTATTAACACTGAACAAACCATTAAGACTGGCACAATGATAGATATGATATCGCCCAATCTGGTCACACTGAAAGTGCCACCCTCGCTTCCCGCTTTAAGGGCCGCAGCATCATGGCAAGGGAGGTTTCTTCCATCCCCCATCAACGTGAAACGATGCAATAGTCTCGGTAAGTGAATTGATTTGAGAATTTTTACATTTGGAAATTTATTTGTTTGAAATAAAATGTATATTTTCAGAAATTACTTGTTTTGAAATAGCTTTTTTTGTGTGTAATGTTGTTTTTAAATACCATTCGGGCACAGGATTTTTTAATATTTCAGGTTGGTGAAGTACGTCCTTACAACAATTTTAGTATGTAAAAGAAAACGGATTAATTAATAATATAAAACAACAATACATTATAATTATTATTCATTTGTAGTGGTTGTCCATTTCATTAAAATCTCTTATATTTAATGTTATGAGATGAAAGTCTCGATTTGAATCAAATATTTAAGGGATCTTTTTTTAATTACATAAATAATATGTTTGCAACGTTAATTATTTTCTTCTTTTTTTTTCTTGATAAAATAGTTGCATAAAGTATGATACAACATTATCCTGCTGTTAAAAAGGGTCTCACCAAGAAGAATTGTGATAATTTCATTTTAGGGTCAAAATCTTTATATTCCTGGATTATTTTCAATGTGAATCGGTTTCTTTTTCTTTTTGTTCAATAAATTATTTAGGTATGCCTGTGAATAAACTTTCAGGTAATTCTTAACACTGTATCCAAGATAATTTCATTCATAAATTACTGGGTTTATCTCAAAGGTTATGCAGACATGACTTTAGTGCAATTTTGTGATGATTTCGTAGTTGCCCCATGAAAAAAAACATCTGACTTATCATATAGCTATATCTCCTGATTGGAAGATTCGGTAGCTATGGAGTTGTAGCCTAGGAGCACAAGCAGGCTTTCATGAATCATTTGTTTACATACCTATTGGCAAGGTGTTCTCTGTGGTTTTCACGGGATGTTTCTAGTCAGACTTAGCTCTTGAATAATGCTCCACTACCCCTGTTTTTAATTGGGCCTCAGTCTGGGAAAACAGGGCTTAATGCATGTGCAGAAAGTGTTGCCCCAGATTAGCCTGTGCTGTATGCACATGCTAATCAGGGACAACACTTTCAACTTAAATGGAAGTTTTCGTTTGAAGTAAGTCTCTTCTTCAAGAAAATCTAGTCTAGGCCGAAAGTGTCGTTTCTGATTAGAATGTACTGACTTCGCAGGCTAATCTGGGGCAACACTTTACGCACCTGCATTAAGCTCCATTTTCCTAGAGCGAGGCTCAATTATAATGGGTTGCAATATCAGTGTTGTTGAAGGCTGTTCTTTGAGGCCCCTGTTGCCCATTGAGCATATTTTTGTTTCGTACATTTTAGTAGTGTTAAGTGGTCCCAACTAGGAAGTTTTTGCTTAAAATATCAAGATATATTGGCCCAGGGTTCGACAAATACACTCGCCCGCTCGTAATTACGAGTGGAAATCGGCTCCGGACGAGTGAATATTCCGGCAGCGCTCGTCCTGCAGGGCGAGTGGCATTTCTGGCCTAAAAGATTTAAATTTTAAGTTTTAACACATCTTTACCAAACAAAACAACGTTTTTAATCGGCGATAACAAATTAACCGGATGTTTATTATTCACACTGCGCTTAATTAGTTCTAACAACCGGTGTCGTGGTAAAAAAATCCGCGCACCTGCATTTTCGAGTAAGAAATGTGAAAAATCGAGTGTTGACACATCAATTTATTAGAGCGTAACAAATACGATGATAACCAATAAAAAATCACGATAAAACATATTAGTTACTGATTTATTGCATGTTTAAAATAAATTGCAGGGCAAGTACATATTTCAGCAGGGCAAGTGAAAATTCTTAGCTACTCGCCCTGTAGGGCGAGTTGCTGAAACAAAATTTGTCGACCCCTGTGGCCCAAGCTTTTACATTATGTGCTACCTACCCTGTTTTGATTATAAGTAGTTGTCATTTTGCTCAAATATTCTTTGTTACATAATGTAACAGTGAATAATGGGTTTTTTCTCAACATTTTGGGAATATGACAGATACTGGTGAAATTCAGAATGTTGGCGTCAATTTTATTTTCAATTAGAAGAATTATTATTATTTAACAGGTCTTAAGCCATGTTCTTGCAATATACATAAAAATAAATGCGTTGTACACATGTAAACTCATTGTGTGTTGCCATGGGCCAGTTACAATTAAGTCAATTTTAAGAAATTACATTGCAACTTTTAGTGAAAATTGCAAATGTCAATAAAAATGAGGAACAACATTGCTTGATGCTTATGGATTAATTAAATATCTTGTTGAACAACCTTGAGAAGTGCTTTTTAGGTAAACTACGAATTTTGAAATACTTGTGCAACCCAATTTGAGCTCAGTCAGTCGAGCTTTGATTTAGTTACAGGTGATACGGTTTTTAGCCTCGTGATGTAATGCATTGATCATTCTGTTCATAAAAGTATCAAGTCTACGTGTGAAGGAACTATTAATCTTTTACATTTTCTAGAAAAAATGTCAAAATATCTTAACAAAGTGACAAATTTTCTCAGAACACATTACACAAGTTTTCTTGAAATGCATGCTCTTTTGAATATACTAATTACAGTGTCAAAAGATGACAAGTATTTATATATATATGGAAAAGTAAAAGCGAGTTACTTAATAATAATAGCTGTCCAGATTTATGAGTTTTTAACTGATACTTTTTTCATCCATATGCTTTCTGCCAGGAAAAAAATATATGGGCCTCTGTGAAAAGGGGGTATAATGCATGTGCGTAAAGTGTCGTCCCAGATTAGCCTGTGCAGTCCGAAGAGGCTAATCAGGGATGACACTTTCCGCTGTTATTGTATTTTTTGTTTTATTAAAGAAAGACTCTTATTGACCAAAATCCCGTTTAGGCAGAAAGTGTTGTCCCTGATAAGCCTGTGCGGACTGCACAGGCGAATCTGGGACGACACTTAACGTACATCCATTAAACTCCTTTTTCACTGNAAGGTCATCCTTCAAGGTCAAAGGTCAAAAAACAAAATACAAGGGAAGTAATAAGCTTTAAAGGGAGATAATTTCTAAACCTGCCAAATGATAAATAGAAATTTTATATCAAAGCGGCGCAG
The DNA here is from genome assembly GCA_007657795.1 of Dreissena rostriformis. NCBI lineage: Eukaryota > Metazoa > Mollusca > Bivalvia > Myida > Dreissenidae > Dreissena > Dreissena rostriformis. The sequence goes on along the minus strand of VMBQ01000851.1, from coordinate 105,251 downwards.
TAGGGGGCATTGTGTTTCTGACAAACACATCTCTTGTTGTAATAAGTTTCTGCGATACAAATAATAAAAAAGTTTTGGTCTGAATTAAACAAATGTGAAGCAGATGCAACATTTTCGTGCTCGAACCTCAGAAAGTCATGAAAGACATGGACCATTTGAACATGTACCAGCCAAGATATTCAGTCATGGCTTCATTATTTTTTAAAGAAATTTAAAACTGGTCATGCAGCATTATGCATGTGAATATCATGATTGTATAATTCCAAGCATTAATGAACATGAAGATGCACTGATTGCCGATACTGTATATTCCCCTAAACACAGCTTTTTACATTCACAGAGATAATCATAGAATCACTATTCCGCTATTTTACCATAGTTGCTGTACCACCATTTGATCAGTGTATAAAAAACGAAATAGTTTATACTTTGAAACAATGAACCAATTCTTATGTAATATTGAATTCCATTTGAATGTGTCAGAGCTATAATTGGCAAAAAGGCATATTTATATGTATTCTTATGAAAACAGTCACATTAATGGCAAGTAATTCCAGCTAAACCACCCCAAAAAAGCATCATTGTTTATTTAATGACACACAACTTGTAATATACGATATAGTTTTATTTCTTCTGAATTTTGGAAGGGATTTGAGAAAAACGTTTATTTTCAGTAAATTTTTATTCGCAAGCATATGCCTTTGTCTTAATCAGATTATATGATAAAATATATAATTAATGATGTGAAGTGTTTTAAGTCACACAACTTTTTAAAGTCCTTTAGATAGCAATATCTCAATGAAAACAATTTCATTCAAATGAATAAACTTATCAAGCCAACCATTTTACTTATAAGGGCACAAAAAATTAATCACTTAGCAAAGGATGGCAATCAGTACAATTTCAGCGAATAATGAGTTAATGTTTTTATTGCAACGCTCCCTTAGGCTTTTGAAGATTGAATCAGATTTGCGTAAAATCACAGTAATTTGGAAACCCTTGCTTGTTATCGTGAATTTGTGCACCACTGTAGCGGATATGGTCGCTTTCGTAATGGCTTAATTAGTTCCATTTATAGTGTGTCAGGGGCACCCTGGTGTGTCAGGGGCACCCCTGAGAAAGTTAAAAGGGCATGTGGATTCGTTGCAGATTTAAGCTTTACAATTTTGTTTATGAATAAAAATGCATATTATAAAAAAGGGGTAAATACATATAAGTAAAAATAGTGACCCAATATATTCAATGTTGTCATGTTTTAGCTAGAAATTCATTTTTAAAAATTCAATTTTAGTTATATAAAAATATTTCAGAAACAGAACAATATTCTATTTTGATGATTACAATTTTTTTATCAATTGCGAATTTCAATTTGGAAAGTTATATGCAGAAAGATCTGTATGGTTTGATTAAAGCATCTGAGCTAAGTTTTGTTTTAATTGAAGACAGTATTTAGTAATCTTCTATAATGATGAAGCCTCAATAACTCTTGTATAGTACACTCTGAAGGCAGAAATATGGCGACAAAAATCCTCTAAAACTGGTTCCAGCCTCGATACTATCAGACCAGCGGGAACCATAATCAGCTCTGACAATCTTCGATCATGTAGACTATTTATGTTGGATGCATGTCAAATGCAGTGGGTCCATTGGAAGTAAATTGAGAGGAATTGCATGTAACTGATGTATCTGATGGAGAAATGCTTAAATAAGCCTCTTTCTGGGAAATAGGGATTTAATGCATTGCGTTAAGTGTCGTCCCAGATTAGCCTTTGCCGTCTGCCTTAACTGGTTTTTCATTTAGAAGAGACTTCATTTAAACGAAAAATACAATAATAGCGGAAAGTGTGGTCCCTGATTAGCCTGTGCATATTGCACAGGCTAATCTCGGATGACACTAGGCACATGCATTAAGCCGCATTTCCCCAGAGCGATGCTCATTTCAAGTTCTTTTATATTTTGAGAAATGACTCAGAGCAACAGAAGTACAATTTTCTGTTCTCTGACAGGTGTTTTATTTTCTGCTGTGCAACTTGTTTATTGGGAATCTTGGTAGAAATGTAGGAGTGGTCAGACAAGGTGGTATTTAACCTGTTCCAAATATTTTAGTAAGAAAAGGTTATGGTTTCTTACAGTTAAACAAGAGTTGGTCCAAAAGAAAAAGTTTGTCCAATTTGTTTACTTTTAGCAACATTTAAACATTGGGACGGAAAAAATGTTACACACTGAAAAGTAAACACAAATTCAAAAAGTTGGTATTGGTTGAACGTGTTAATATCCCCTGCGGAATGTGGAGGGATATAGTTTTGGCGTTGTCCATCCGTCAATCTGTCACAAGCTTTCCATGGCTTTATCTTAGAACTTGATGGGTGTTCAGATATCAATTAGGAGTAGTGCTGTGCACAAGAAACATAACCCTACACTTTCTAAAATAAGGGTTATTGCCCTTACGCGTTGCAGGCTTGGAAAGTGCACCCTTCCATAAACAAGATTTAGCAGGCAGGATATATCAATTCAACTGATTTGCTTGTTTTAATGGTTTTATCCTTAACCTTAAAAAGTATTGTCCTTAAAATTATAATGGAATTTGTTATTAAAACTATGTTATGTTTGTACATTTTGTGTTATTTATCATTATACTAATGAAAGTTAACACAAATGTATAGATAATTAAGTGTGATAGATACATCTTTTTCCCATATTTTGGTGAGGTAACTGACCCATTTCGTTTATTGGAAGCAATCGCTTGTAAATATTTTTTGGTAAGATTCTTCTCTGATTTCATCCACACCTTTGAACATTCTGCCAGCCTTAGTTAAAAGTCTGGTGAAATGGTTTGAAAAATGTTGTGTTGAGACTTTTTGGTTTCCCTGTTTTGATAGCAGAGGTAAAATCAAGTTGGCACTTTGTTAAACAATGTTTTCATGCAGGTAATCTTGGATGCACATATCAGACAGATCATTAATTTGGTGAGAACATCTTTAGGAATCTCCTGTTCATTTGAGCTGCCTGTGGGAAAATGGGCCGTTATGCATGTGCTTAAAGTGGTGTCCACATAGGCTAATCAGGGACAACACTTTGCGCCTATTTTTGTTTAGAAGAGACAACACTTTACGCACATACATCAAGCCTGGTTTTCCCAGAGCGATAACCCTTTTTGTTATTGCTAGATTTTCACACATTCACCATGTGCTGTTTTTGAAAGGACAGCCATGCATACAGTGAAAATTAGCTGCTAGATTTCACATCAAAAAGCGATTTTCTTGTGCACAGCTGACTACCGGTAGTGTACCCAGCAAACCCCTCTGACTAGAAACATTTGGGCTGGAATTATTCATTTGAAGTCAATCACAATCACTTCAAACCATAGGTCTGAACAGGTATTTACTTCAAAAACAAAAAGCTTGGGTAGAGCTTGAACATGTTTGAAACTGCGTACACACTTGACTAATTGTTAGATTCTAGTTCATTATCTTGCAATTACTCCTTTGAATATGATGGTTTTGATGTTCTAAGGTGTTGGGTTAGTTTAATGGTTTTGATGTTCTAAGGTGTTGGGTTTGTTTAATGATCTGAGATGTATTTCGTTTGACATCAACTGTGGATCGTTTGTCATTCTGGTAACATTGTAAAGTGGAATTATTGTCATTTCATTCACTTTTGATAGTAAGCAGTATTTAAAATGAGATGCGTTAAGAAATGTATTAAGAACTTCGATTCTGTTAATTTGAAAGAAATAGAAACTTTTATTAAACCACTGCTGCCTATCGACTAAATTAGAAGCAGAACTTGGGTAACAAATTGTGTAATTTTGTTCAAAACAAGACTTGCCTTTTCTTAATAATTTTGGTAGTAAATTTCCATAATATTATAATTATGAATCTGATAGTGCGTTGCTTTATGAATAATTTAAGCAGGGAAGCAGCGTTTTTTTTCTCCCATTCCCAATCTCAAAAAGTATATATTTTTCACAAATGACTACCTTAATCCCAATTTAATTTTTTCTCTTTTTATGCCCCCGAAGGTGGGCAAATAGTAATCGCACTGTCCGTCTGTCTGAAATTCCGTCACACTTTGCGTTTAGGCTTCGAAAAATGTGAAAAAACACTTTGCGTTTAGGTTAAGAAAAATGTGGGAAAAGGGGGCATATGTCATCCTATGGTGACAAGCCTTGTTTTCTTCTTTTTCTTTTTACATTCAATGTCTCCCTATTCAGCTCTAAGCGTTAATCCTAAGCAAATACAATGTTAAAGCCACTTTCATTCTCAATTTTAAATTATTTGTTACACGAAAAAAAACAGCAACTAAATTTTCAATTTCAGTTTAAAGAACGTGATTTTTCAAAATGGTACTGGGTGCTTCTTAAAAGGGGCAGGTGGGATATGGACCTGTTTGCTAAATTAAATGCTAAATCAAAGTATTTAGCTCTTGCAAGTCTGCTATTTAAGATTAAATTAGGAATTAAACTAAATGTAAGACTTTTGGCAAAAAATGTATTTAATTTTGGAGATATTTTCACAATTTTGTGTTATGTCCAGAGCAGTGGAAGCAAAAAAGGTGTTAGCAGGGCGAAGCACCCGGTATCATCACAATAGCCGCCCCCCGCCGCCCCCAACAAAAAAAACAATCTGAACAGAAAACTACAAAGTGCACATAGACAATAACTAAAATATATGGCAAATAAATTATATGCATAATAATTATACAATTTTATACATAATGTTTATAAAAAAACACTTATTAGTTTAGTCTTTTAATTTAATTTCAATGTGGTATTTATATATTTAAATAAAACAGCTATTTTAATTGATATCTTTATTTTTTTTAATGCAAAAATTGTTGTAACAATGCATAATATTTATTTTAAAAATGTGAACAATTTGTTGTAACAGTGGATAATAAAATGATTTCTGACCAAAAGTTGTGCATGAAACGCTAGAAATTAAATCTAAAATAGAAACAGCTGTGGCGTATATAAATATTGCTATGGGTTGTTTTCTTCTTTGTTTTAGATAGCTAAACAGAAATATACATTTATTGCAAATATATCTTCATAAACATGTCTTATCATTATTATTATTCATGGTACAAATGAATTTGCAATATTTAAATTTAACACTGTATTATGTGAATTGGGAATAAGACATCAATCTGGGAATAAATTGTGTTTTATCAAAAGTACATAATTTGCAGTTTTATATGTTGTATTTATTTAGTTTGACAAATTATAATTAAAACAGATAATTGCATATATTATAGCATCATTTAAATTGATTTTACTTCAAAACTGGATTTTTTATTAATTAAAAAAAAAATCCTCATGAAATGAAACTGTGTCCATGCCGCGCATGGACACAGTTTAAAAATACAGTTAAAATGATAAAAATACAATCACTGTTAATGAAAAAGTCAGGGAAAATTTCTTATTAAGCTTGAATTATAGATAGTATATTACAAAAATAACTGTAGATCATGAAATGAATAGTTTTGTTTGAGAAAATCACCAAAATGATGTCCATTCCCAGTTTGATGTCTTATTCTCAATTCACATAATACATTCAGTAAAATTGCTGAAAAGAGATGTAGTTTCCAAAGTTGTATCTTTATTTACTTATCAGTTTAGAAATATATTTGGAAATAGTTCTAATCAGTGCTGAACAGTGAAGGAAGATATCTGTTGTCATAACATAGATTTGTATGTTTCACTGTGTATGAAAGAATATGTTTTGAAGATTTCTGATATTTAACTCCCCATATCCTTAAAAAAAAATCAGTCACAAATTATCTAGTATTTGATTGAAAAAGGATTTCTAGTGTTCTCTAAGCATTTGATTTGTTCACTAATTGAATAAGGATATTATTTGTTGCTGTTAATTTTTTTTATTTAGATGTATAATATTGTATGTATTTATGAAATAATAAAGTTATAATTAAATTGTATGTTAAGATCACATTATATATTATATATATAACTTTCCTTAATCCAAGAATTTTCTTTGTCTAGTTTGTAATTAAGGTTATTAAGGTTTTTGATTAAGCACAGTGTTTTTGTTTTATATTTGTGTTGACCAAAAAAATAAAAAATGGACTGCTGGGGAAGGGGGGGGGGGGGGCAGGACGTACCACCCTTCTATTTCGTTATTTCGTTACAGATCTTTCCGTTTATCTGCAAACATGCAAAGCATAAATATGATATTTATATGCGACACACAAGAACTGAAGAAAAATGGAAGATAATCTCTTCCAAGATACATTTAATATTGCGAAAGTTGAGAAACTGTTTATGCATGAAGTTTTAATCAGTATCTTTACTGGTTTCATCTTTCAAATCTTAACAGATCTAGGCTAATTTTCACCTTCATACATGACCCTCCATCATGGCTATAGATACACAATGCTGTGATTACAGAGAAATTAACATATTAACATGCAAAAAAACATCTTCCCACTTGACCTTGCTAATGTAGCCAATGTCATTTAACGGCTTGCCGAGACATCTTAGACTCTCTCAGAGTCATTTATCATTTATTGAAATGATAGCTTTGACCCTTTGACAGGCGTTGATGAAAAACTTGATCATTTCAAATCATTGAGGCGTTTGCCATGGTGGCTTCATCTATTCAGTGGTACCAGCAGTATGGTGGTAGTTTTATGAAGTCTTTCCTATACCTTTCTGAGTATAAGAACCAGATAATGATAAAATTTATCACATGCTTCACCTTGTTTTCTATGTAATATAACCACTATGATTATTTTTTTTATCTAAGATAGACATGTGTTAAATGGCTTTTTGACTGACAAAAATTATTGTGTTATTTTGCTGAAATGACCTTCAAATGAAATCATGCACATTAAACAACTTTCAGGTTTTATAGAGACTTTTGCCTTAATATTAATTTTCTTTGATATTTTAAATTTTGATCCCTCTTTGTCATTTCATACTATTGTTCGATCTCCAAAGCTAGCTTGCTAACTTAATTGCTGAACTTGTTTAGTAAAATATGTATTTCTTCGACCACTTAATTACAAGGAAAATCTGGAAAGTTGAGGATTTTGTTTCTTGATTGTGGATGTCAGAAAAGGATTGTATACATGAATTGTAGGAACATTGTAACATTAAAATGTTTATATTACATGTAATGTGTTATTATCAGGGATCATATTTTTTTCGTTTTTGTCGGTCCTAGACCGATTGGGGTCATGAAAGACCGATTGAAAATCCCAAACAGTTGGTCCGATTCTGTCCCGAAATTCGTAAAAAAATCTTTTATTGCCCCCAATTAACAACCCGCTTCTGCTACTCAAGTGCACCAGTGTTGTTTTTCACACCTTATTGGCGATTTATCGGCAAATTAATCAGGCATTCACACCACAGTGTTTTTATGATAGTGGTCTCTAATTGCTATCGAAAGATGTATCATACAGAAAAAAATGCGAATGACACTATTATCCTGTGAATTACCATCTAAGGTTATAAAAACCTGTCAAAACACCGATTTTGTACATCAAACAAATTGGATGCTGACCAATACGCATCGTTGTTTCACATACATNAGAGTTGTGTTTTGTTTTGTAATGTTTCTGTTCAACAGGCGGGGAAGAGTTGTGTTTTGTTTTGTAATGTTTCTGTTCAACAGGCGGGGAAGAGTTGTGTTTTGTTTTGTAATGTTTCTGTTCAACAGGCGGGGAAGAGTTGTGTTTTGTTTTGTAATGTTTCTGTTCAACAGGCGGGGAAGAGTTGTGTTTTGTTTTGTAATGTTTCTGTTCAACAGGCGGGGAAGAGTTGTGTTTTGTTTTGTAATGTTTCTGTTCAACAGGCGGGGAAGAGTTGTGTTTTGTTTTGTAATGTTTCTGTTCAACAGGCGGGGAAGAGTTGTGTTTTGTTTTGTAATGTTTCTGTTCAACAGGCGGGGAAGAGTTGTGTTTTGTTTTGTAATGTTTCTGTTCAACAGGCGGGGAAGAGTTGTGTTTTGTTTTGTAATGTTTCTGTTCAACAGGCGGGGAAGAGTTGTGTTTTGTTTTGTAATGTTTCTGTTCAACAGGCGGGGAAGAGTTGTGTTTTGTTTTGTAATGTTTCTGTTCAACAGGCGGGGAAGAGTTGTGTTTTGTTTTGTAATGTTTCTGTTCAACAGGCGGGGAAGAGTTGTGTTTTGTTTTGTAATGTTTCTGTTCAACAGGCGGGGAAGAGTTGTGTTTTGTTTTGTAATGTTTCTGTTCAACAGGCGGGGAAGAGTTGTGTTTTGTTTTGTAATGTTTCTGTTCAACAGGCGGGGAAGAGTTGTGTTTTGTTTTGTAATGTTTCTGTTCAACAGGCGGGGAAGAGTTGTGTTTTGTTTTGTAATGTTTCTGTTCAACAGGCGGGGAAGAGTTGTGTTTTGTTTTGTAATGTTTCTGTTCAACAGGCGGGGAAGAGTTGTGTTTTGTTTTGTAATGTTTCTGTTCAACAGGCGGGGAAGAGTTGTGTTTTGTTTTGTAATGTTTCTGTTCAACAGGCGGGGAAGAGTTGTGTTTTGTTTTGTAATGTTTCTGTTCAACAGGCGGGGAAGAGTTGTGTTTTGTTTTGTAATGTTTCTGTTCAACAGGCGGGGAAGAGTTGTGTTTTGTTTTGTAATGTTTCTGTTCAACAGGCGGGGAAGAGTTGTGTTTTGTTTTGTAATGTTTCTGTTCAACAGGCGGGGAAGAGTTGTGTTTTGTTTTGTAATGTTTCTGTTCAACAGGCGGGGAAGAGTTGTGTTTTGTTTTGTAATGTTTCTGTTCAACAGGCGGGGAAGAGTTGTGTTTTGTTTTGTAATGTTTCTGTTCAACAGGCGGGGAAGAGTTGTGTTTTGTTTTGTAATGTTTCTGTTCAACAGGCGGGGAAGAGTTGTGTTTTGTTTTGTAATGTTTCTGTTCAACAGGCGGGGAAGAGTTGTGTTTTGTTTTGTAATGTTTCTGTTCAACAGGCGGGGAAGAGTTGTGTTTTGTTTTGTAATGTTTCTGTTCAACAGGCGGGGAAGAGTTGTGTTTTGTTTTGTAATGTTTCTGTTCAACAGGCGGGGAAGAGTTGTGTTTTGTTTTGTAATGTTTCTGTTCAACAGGCGGGGAAGAGTTGTGTTTTGTTTTGTAATGTTTCTGTTCAACAGGCGGGGAAGAGTTGTGTTTTGTTTTGTAATGTTTCTGTTCAACAGGCGGGGAAGAGTTGTGTTTTGTTTTGTAATGTTTCTGTTCAACAGGCGGGGAAGAGTTGTGTTTTGTTTTGTAATGTTTCTGTTCAACAGGCGGGGAAGAGTTGTGTTTTGTTTTGTAATGTTTCTGTTCAACAGGCGGGGAAGAGTTGTGTTTTGTTTTGTAATGTTTCTGTTCAACAGGCGGGGAAGAGTTGTGTTTTGTTTTGTAATGTTTCTGTTCAACAGGCGGGGAAGAGTTGTGTTTTGTTTTGTAATGTTTCTGTTCAACAGGCGGGGAAGAGTTGTGTTTTGTTTTGTAATGTTTCTGTTCAACAGGCGGGGAAGAGTTGTGTTTTGTTTTGTAATGTTTCTGTTCAACAGGCGGGGAAGAGTTGTGTTTTGTTTTGTAATGTTTCTGTTCAACAGGCGGGGAAGAGTTGTGTTTTGTTTTGTAATGTTTCTGTTCAACAGGCGGGGAAGAGTTGTGTTTTGTTTTGTAATGTTTCTGTTCAACAGGCGGGGAAGAGTTGTGTTTTGTTTTGTAATGTTTCTGTTCAACAGGCGGGGAAGAGTTGTGTTTTGTTTTGTAATGTTTCTGTTCAACAGGCGGGGAAGAGTTGTGTTTTGTTTTGTAATGTTTCTGTTCAACAGGCGGGGAAGAGTTGTGTTTTGTTTTGTAATGTTTCTGTTCAACAGGCGGGGAAGAGTTGTGTTTTGTTTTGTAATGTTTCTGTTCAACAGGCGGGGAAGAGTTGTGTTTTGTTTTGTAATGTTTCTGTTCAACAGGCGGGGAAGAGTTGTGTTTTGTTTTGTAATGTTTCTGTTCAACAGGCGGGGAAGAGTTGTGTTTTGTTTTGTAATGTTTCTGTTCAACAGGCGGGGAAGAGTTGTGTTTTGTTTTGTAATGTTTCTGTTCAACAGGCGGGGAAGAGTTGTGTTTTGTTTTGTAATGTTTCTGTTCAACAGGCGGGGAAGAGTTGTGTTTTGTTTTGTAATGTTTCTGTTCAACAGGCGGGGAAGAGTTGTGTTTTGTTTTGTAATGTTTCTGTTCAACAGGCGGGGAAGAGTTGTGTTTTGTTTTGTAATGTTTCTGTTCAACAGGCGGGGAAGAGTTGTGTTTTGTTTCCGTTCAAGATTATGTTTCTGAGGCATCTTCAGGTTTTTTGTGATCTGTTAGAGTGTAACCTGTTATCCTAACCTGTGATCTGTTAGAGTGTAACCTGTTATCCTAACCTGTGATCTGTTAGAGTGTAACCTGTTATCCTAACCTGTTCAGGGAATATAACAAGGCAATTAAAAATGAACAGCGCATGTATTTTCGTACCTTTATCAATTGCAACGTTGCTTTAAGGCAAAAAAAGGTAAAAGTATAAAAATGCTAGCAGCTGTTGATATGATGTTTGAATGATTATATTTTTTTTTATAGATAAAGCTTGATTAAGGTGATGCGATATTGACGTCTAATTACATAAATTTATTAAGCCTTTGCATATTAAATATTGTTTTATTGTGTTTGGTCTTATAATTCTTTGGTAAAAACTTAAGAGAATTGACGCGATGGACACCTTAAACATTTTCAAGCATTATCATTGCTGTGTTTCATATCATCCTCTTCTTCTTCCTCTATCTCTTTGTCTTGTTTTGTAAGTCATCAAGTCAATTATGTGTGTGTGAATTTGAAGGCATTTGGATGAGTGTAAGCTTTATTTCTACCCTATTATACGAGGTTAAAAAGCAATGGAATTGTTTAATTTGTACTTAGGCATGATCGTCTATATTCCCCTGAGCCTGCAGAAGGGCCAGTGTATGGACAACTTGCTCCATCATAGTGCAGTGAAAGCCCATGTATGGCTCTGCCTCTTGCCAAGGTGTCAGTATTAAGGTTCACCCTGGGTTATTAGCGGCAGAAGCGCTAAAATCAACACCAGTTATGTGACTTTATACAATGGCAAGTCCCACCTAGCTGCAGTGACACTTGAAAATTCTGCCCCAGTACCATTGGTGTTATCTCCGCAAATAACTGCTTAAGCTTTCCTGTACTTTGGACCTTACCCCTAATCCTAAACAATCGCAGTGCAGGGCTCCAGAGTGGGGCTTAAAGCCCGGATTACTGGGGCTATTTGTACGTCTAAATTGGCACATGTGACAATGCGTGAGTGTTGATGTAACAGCTAGGCAGTAAGATGGTCATTATTGATAAAGAAAAGCAAATAATACGCCCTTTAAATCCCATTTCATATTGATAAGTCAATGATACTTATTTTTACTTTCTTTGTTGGCTTGCTGTTTGTTTATTGATGCTCCACTAAGATGAATGGGGGGCCATTAAAAGATAGTCAATGATTACTTATGTTCATTAAATGTTAAATCACAATGTTTATGCAAGACTGATTTAGAGATTACATATTACACAAGGGTTCATGGTCATTTATACAAGACAACCAAGGATATTTTTAAATAAAAAAGGCCATTTTTGTAAAGAAATTTAAAATAAGCACTATTTTTTATTCTGTTGTTTTTTTCAATAACAATACCCTTGTCTGACTAAATATAGTGAAAGAAATTGTGTAAACAAGAAATTGTTTTAGTATATGAAACAATAATTTTATTGGAAACCTTTAGATTTAAATGTTTTCTAAGTTATATTTTTTCCAGTTCATATATCTGAAGTAAACTTAAGTTCTTAACAGTTTTCAAAATGTAATGGTTTAATTGCACCATGTTTTTACAAAGAATTTTTATCTCTTATTTTTATGTTATAACTGGTTGTTGAAGACTAAGCTCTTAGAATGCTTTGAGAGGTAAAAAATGATTTTTCAGCTTTAATAAAATAATAATTGTCCAAAATGCTCAACATGTTTTAATGTGATTTGTCAACTGGCATATACTTAAAGCAGAAAGGCCACGTCCTCAAGAATATCAATGCTGGGTCATAAAACATAAATTAAAAATGGAATATTTTATTATTTTCTTATATTACAGTTTACTGGCTATTTTGGAATAAATTATTATTAATCTGGTGCTTCTATCTCCATAAATCATACGATATAGGAAGCAAAACATGAAATTTTACCCGTCCATGATTTGGTCTCTAAGATATACATGGTTCCTAAAATTAATATGGAAAAATGTTGGAAGATTAACAATATAATATTACTTAAACAATTTTTTCGCTCTTTGTTTCTTAATGCAACCAGTCATGTACTTGTAACTGAAAAATACAACTTGATATTCCTATAGATTTTATATTAAAAAATTACAATGTTTTAAAACTAAATTCACTTGTATATAAAATTAAGTGAGTTATTAGGAGCACTAAAATACAATGTATTATTAAACCCATCAGAAAATGATATTATATACCTCTTAATAGAGTTTGAATAATGTAATCAATATGTAATATTTATTATGTTGATATTAGTATAATATTAATCATTTGTATGCAATTAAGTTTACTAAAATATTGTAGTGATTTGAAAAATGTTGTTTTATTGAAAAAAATATTGTATTAATAAAAAAAGGACAAAATATTGTCCAAGGGTAAAGTCTGCTCATATAACACAAGTACAGTTTTAATTAATACTTGAAATAACATAATTAAAAACTTCTTCGCAGTTTGTACTACAATATTCATAAAGTTGTTAGTGTGCTAATTACAATGCAAGATTATCACCAGAGGTTAATTACCACTAATTACTGGGTGCCATTGTTTGTTTTATTAATCAACCTTTGATTAACTGGAGACACCTCTAGGTGCAACAGAAGAACAAGTACAGCAACTCTTTTGGTGTCACCTTTATCTGTCCCTTGATTGGCCCCTATTGTGAGGGTCATAATCCTTACTCAAATATCTCTCAACTATTAGGATTAGTTTCTATCCACCCCATATATAGGATGCTTCAAGCCTGGGAAAGTTATCAGTATTGCTGTATTTGCAGATGAGAGTGCATTAGATAAATACATATTAACGTGGATTTAGTGAGTTTATTATAATAACTGTTATTTACTTGGTATTTTGGAAGCCACCAAATTATTGAATTTAAGTTAGATAATTTATTTATGTGTGCATAAATTATTATCCTGGTCATTATTTACAATGATACACCAGTAAAAGTCACAGACTTAAGTGTTTAAATACAATGTAGGTGACTTTTAAGTGTGTAGTGCCAAAAAATATATCGCTTTATCAGTTTAAAGAATCTCTTCAAAATGGTGCTATTTGATGATTCAAAAGATTTTTTGCGGGCCAGCAAACCAGTTACTCCGAAGTTTAAGTCACATGACCCTGGCTGTGCTGCTATAGCGATGCCGTCATGTCGACTCGCCAATGGACTTAACTATCCGAAACCAAGAGCATCAACGATGCTGGAATTCAAGCCTGAGACCAAGCCAGCGTACGACCAGATGTTCGCTGATTTCATCGAGCGTGACCCGAGAGTCAGCCGGGACGAGCAGGACATTTTGGCGACCGTTAACGAGACCCGACAGGCCGGCAAAAGGAAACGAGAAGAGGACTTCGATGATGAGTTTTTGGCTCAACCCAACTCAAGTAAACGTCATGTATCCAGGCATCCGATACCCAGCGAAGAATTATACATGAATAGTTTCGGGTCGCATCAAGCTAGACAATTCCAATCGCTGCAAGCCAGTTTGGGTGGTGGAGTACAGATTCCAGTTAATTCGGGATTCCAGCAGGGTTCTCAAGGCCCCTATGTTAAACCAAAAACTGAGATGGCACGCTCATCATGTCGGGTGAATGCTGGCAGGGGTAGGAGGGGTCAGCGGGGCCCGGATGCCCTTATTCATTGGCAGTGGCAGAAAGCGTTCATGCCCTCGGTGCCTCTACCGATGCCCCAGTACTGTCTGTATGACATCATATTCAGTGGTATGGACACTATTAGCCTTGATTTTATCATTTCAGAACTAACTTAAGAATGAGCGCAAAACTATTTAACTTTAGGATGGATAACTGTATCTTATTCTGCAGCAATTTTTGGTCATCGGACATCATATTGTTGTTTTATCTTTTCAGATCAATATTTTAGCATTTTTGTTTCAGGGAGACACTATTTGAGTTTAGCTCCTGAAGCTAAAAAGAAACACATCCAGAAACTTTATTCTCAACATGCCTATTCTTACAGTTAAATGATAACAATGCAAATATTCATGCATCATCACTGTTTCTATTTATAGATGTGTCGTCTGCCACCGCGCAGGTTCCCCCTCTCACGCCAGGGACCACTCAGAAGATGTCACAGGCCCTCCTCGAGTCCTTCAAGAGTTTTGAGAAGGATCAACACAGACTTGGAATTCCGAGAGGTAGGCAGGAAATTCTAATTTAAATTATCTTGAAAAATAAGACGTGAAATTCAATATAACTTTTGCTTCCAAAAATAAGGCAGAAAATTCAAAATTTAAATTTAGCTGCAAATTCAAAGTTAAACTTTTGCTTATTTTTTTTTATTGTCCTACAGTTTGTTTGAAACTGGCACACGGATTCGTAAAATTTCGAAATAATGATTAAAGAAGAGTATTTCAAATTATTTCTCAATTCCTTTTTTAATAATGAAAATTTACATTTTTTTCATCAACATTTTCAAATGCACTTAGCAATACTTTATTTGAATATATTTTTATATTGCTAAATTATGATGGGTTAAAGAGTATTTCATGTTAAAAAAAGAAAATTCCATATAAATCTTTGAGCATTGCAAATGTTAATAATCATTGATATATCACAAACCAAGTGTTGTCTCTGCATGTTTTGCCTGTGTGGACTGCACAGGCTAGTCTGGGACAACTCTTGACAACTCTTTACGCACAAGCATTAAGCCCCATTTTCACAGAGTGTGGCTCAAATGTTTTTCATCACTTATTTGCAAAAGACATCACCACGGCCCCTGGTAGATTCTCAGTTTGTGCTAATTGTTCTCAGACATACAAATAATTGGTCCCATAAGTTTCATGTCTGACTCTGGATTTACATTTACCTTTTTGACAATATTGGCCCCACTTTATAATGGCAGCTTATTATAAAATGGACATGAGAACATCGCACAGCTGATTGGAGGGAATAGCCGTACATTTTTATGGACGTGTGATTGAGGGTATTTTAAGTTGCAAATTTTTCATATCAGTCAAATCTTCTATAACATTTCATAGCTTGTTTCTTGAATACAGAATTTGAGCAATGATGTTTTAAATGTGATAGAAGGGTACGGTTACATGGTTATAAAAAGTGGACATCATAACATTTGTGTGGCCATTTTATATTGGTAGGTTTAAATTTCCACTGGCTTTGGGTTCTTTTACTGTAACTATCAACTTGGGACCAGAATTAATTTGCCAACATGCTTTTTGTGGCTGTTATGATCCAGCTTTCAATTTGCATTTAACAATTTTGATTGGTTGGCGATTATTAAAAATAAAATAAAACGATTTCTCTTGATTGGAAATAGAGAACACTTTGTTGAGAGGTATTATAGCATTCTTGGTCTTTATAAAATTCTAGGTAGTGGTTATAAATTCCCTTTGAGAGTGTTGGCTACATTGTTTCACCATTGATACGGCTCTATAATTCCTCACTGATGGTCGTGATTAATTTGTGTTCACCTGATACCTCCAATTAAGGCGTGATTGGTTTGAAGGAAGATTGCCACCAGCGATTATGAAATAATGACGGGATAATAATATTTTACGAACATTAAATAGAAATCTTGTGGTTGGTCTCTATTGCGCAGTGTATTATAACCTGGTTTGTAAATTGAAGTTTTCCTCTAGGAATTCGAAGAATAAGGGCCTTTATTGACAAAAACTCCTGTGAATCATTAATCCTGAGAAATGAACATTGTGGCTTCCATGGAGAATAGCATTTTAATATTGATATTAATGTTTGCTTGCATTGGATGAATATGCTTTGTGGGTTTTTTTTTATGATAATTTATTTTTGCCACAAAAAATATGCTTCCAAATTATCTGAATTATGTCATGACAAAGTGTTTGCAGAAATATTTCCAACTTGTGTCACTTTGTTATAATTATGTTATTTATGAACTGCATGGTGTTGGATGCTATGAGATAGATATATTGTAAAACTTTTGGCATTATAAAACATTACTTTTCTGCAAAGTATGAACATTTATTTTATCATTGTGTAAATTTATTTATTTAGGTGAAAGATATTTGTGCAAGATTTATTCACAAGTTTTGCAAATCAGTTTAAATTCAGTACAACAATAAATTGAAAAACAGCTAAAAAAAAATATCCTGGTAATGTAATTCAAACCAATAAAGGATTTTAAACTTAAGTCATTATGTAAGCCTTCTTTAAAGAAGCAAGTTTTGTGTGAAAATCAAATAGAAGCAAAATAGACAATGAGAAAAAATAATTGAAATTTGTTCTGGGAAAACGAGGCTTAATGCATGTGTGTTTAGTGTTTTCCCAGATTAGCCTGTGCAGTTTGCAAAGGCTAATCAGGGACAAAAATTTCTTATTTTTTTGGAATATTTTGTTTAAAGAAAATCCAGTCTAGACGGAAAGTATTGTCTCTGATTAGCCTGTGCAGTCTGCACATGCTTATCTGGGACAATACTTTAAGCACATGCATTAAGCCCCGAATTTCCCGGAGCGAGACTCAGTTTTGTTTTGCCTTGTTCCTCACATTGCTCTCACTCTCGCCCACAGATCCGATGCATTGGGACGAGACCCAGGTCGCCCAGTGGCTGCACTGGGCCGTACAGGAGTTCACGCTGGAAGGCGTCAATGTCGGCAACTTTGCAATGCGTGGACGTGAACTCTGCAAGATGGAGAAGGAAAAGTTTCTGAAACTGGCACCACCATTCATGGGTGACATACTCTGGGAGCACCTTGACATTTTGCAGAAAGGTGAGGGGCTGATGTTTTCCTTGATTTGGTGTTTTTGTGTCATTGGTTGGTCTTGAATGCATGACATGGTGCCAATGTTTTGGCATCTGTGTTTACATCATAAGTTATATTACTGATTGTTTTGGAGATAATATGATTAGGTTACCTATAAATGTATGTTTAAAATTACTTAATGAATGAATTTTTATTTTTTTATCAGTTGTATAGACAGAACTGCGTAAAAATCAAAATTGTAGTTTTTCTAACAATTGATATTAAATTTGTATTATAATAGATATAAATATTTTTGGTTTTAAATTTATGCTATGATAAATTGTATAAATTAATTAAACACAAAACATGTAAAGAAGAAATGACGGTCCTTGTGTTATCTGTTACATAATGTTGCATCCTCTATGATATTACAAATATTACTATTGTCATTAGTTTGCACATATCATCATTTCTAGTGTAGAAAGTCACATTTATGTTTGTTGTTTGAAGACACAGTACGTATGTTTGTTGTTTGTAGAGACAGTATCACATATGTTTGTTGTTTGTAGACACAGTCTCACGTATGTTTGTTGTTTGTAGAGACAGTATCAC
Source organism: Dreissena rostriformis (assembly GCA_007657795.1). Classification (NCBI taxonomy): domain Eukaryota; kingdom Metazoa; phylum Mollusca; class Bivalvia; order Myida; family Dreissenidae; genus Dreissena; species Dreissena rostriformis. The sequence continues at coordinate 87,638 of VMBQ01000851.1, read as the reverse complement.
GTATGTTTGTTGTTTGTAGACACAGTCTAACGTATGTTTGTTGTTTGCTGTTGTTTATAGACGTGCTGCAAGACAGAAGTTCTCTGTGTAATGTCCCGCCCACATATAGCGAGCCCGTTTGCATGCCGGAGTTTAGTTGTCACGACGACCCACAAGTATTTAACCAAGGTATTTAGTCCTGTTCTGACTTATGCACATTAGTTATTCATTTTGCACCAAGGTTGTGATTCTATCTATTTCTATCTAAGTGATTAATAATACATATCAAATGATTGCATTTGAAGTCTATTTTAAGATTTGAAACATGTACCCAGTATTTAAATATTAATATGTACAGCTATTTAATTTGTTTTTAATTCAAGAAAGTGCAAATTAATGATTGGTGTAAAAACTAATGTTATACAATATAGAATTATTGAAAGAAATATACATTGAATGCATAAAAGCACATAACCATCATTGTTATCAACATCATTTCATCTATGTAGTAATTTATTTATTCATTTACGTTCCATTTGCATGCCTGCTTGTTCATGCATATTTGCATGCTTTCATATTCCATACCAATATTTTCTGTCTTCTATAAAAGTTGCAGATAGTGTAATAATTAGTGGTTTTAATCCTATAGGTTACACTAGCTCACCGGAGCAGCTCTCTCCGCCTGTACAAAACACTCCCCAGCCACCTTTCTTAGACAACAAATGTAAGTAATAGAAATGTTTTTATTTTGTTTTCATTTATTGATTGTTTATCGGACGAAAAAGTTTCTTTTCCTTTTCGGACTTTGCCATGATCAAAAACAATATAAAAAAACAGTTAGTCACAAAATTCTATCAATTGTAACTTTGAATGCTGATGACACAGATTTGCTAATACATGTATGGTCGTTCTTATTCCATGATACATGTACATATCTCCATAAACCAGATGGTTATAAGATTATTCCAGTTTTTTTTACTGCCCATATTTTTGCATAATTATGAAAGCATTGATTATTCAGATTTCAGAAATATGACGTGTCTACAAGAAACTTATGTTAATATGTAATCATGTAGATGTATATGAATTTCCGTTCTTTTAAAAAATGAAATCTAATCACTTTACTGTAAGTCCTTAAATCCGATAAGATACTTCCATTGCCTCTGA
>VMBQ01000851.1:39393-85038 GCA_007657795.1 Dreissena rostriformis | reverse complement strand
GGGGGGGGGGGTATAATCTCGTTGGTTGACTTGGTTGTATCTTGGGTAAGAAACTGACTGTTTTTGAGGACATCATAAGGTGCCAAAGAAGTAAAGAAAGAAGTTGAAGATATGAGAGACACACTTGCTTAACAACAATTTTGTATCTCAACAGCAAATACAAAATATAGTGAATTTTAAATGAAATCATCATTAAATTTTATCTGAATTTATAACCAAAATAATAAAAAAACATTATTCTTTGTAAATAACTAATATTTTTATCATAACAAACAAACAAAAACTTAAACAAAGAGTTAAAAACACAACTGCACGTATTAACAAATAAGAACAATACATATTTCTCTAATTCAATAAAAAATAAAAAACATAATAGTTGACTCCTTTATAAATATAATAATTTATAATTTAATTTGAAAAAACTTGAATCACAATTTTGTGTTGTTTTTCTCTGCAGGTCAATTCCAGATGTCAGACTCTATTCATGCGCTGAACGATCTGTCGCCGACGTACGAGGACAAGTACCACAGCCTGGAGGACGTACAACAGGGTTGCTATGGAGACCAGAGTCCTACAGACTTCTACTCCATGCTTCCTGAGCAGAAGTACCGGCCACAACCGATGAAGAACATGTGCAGAGGTGTGTACTGTCTCCAAATCTTCACACATTTGACGTCATTTTAAGAATTTTTGTTATTAATTACTTAACAGTGATGACTAAGTGAATTATGACGACAATGTAGAGATGTAATCAATATGGCCATCAGCAGGTCTGGGGTTCAATCCCCACTCTGGGCGATGTTTCAAGATTTCTCACAAATACACCCAAAGTACTGGTTCAACTCAGGAAATGAACTGGAAAGTGATTCGATTAGCCTTAGGCTTTTGATGCGAGGTAAAAAGGTTTAAACTAAAATGATGAAGCATGTTTTTTTGGGGTAAAATTCAAGTTATATAATCATTAAAGAAGGTATTTGTTTTCTGTGCAATAACGCATTAAATAATCACTGTAAATAGAGGCAATAATTCAATGAACACTTATTGATAAATAATAATTCTTAAAATTTGAATTAATTAGTAATCTTATTTTTTTATTTTTTTTACACATAACACGGCATTATATCACCAGTTGTATAATTGATTTCCATTTTTACAGGTCAGCAGTACATGCCTCCAGACGCCCACCCCAACCAACTCATGGACAGCTTCTTCGACCCCCAGCCCCAATACCCGCCCCAGATGGTGCCCAGCGTGAAGGCTGAGCTGCCGTGGTCCCAGGGGGACTATCCGGGTTGCCGCGGTGACATGAACCCCGGTTGGTCCATACCCGCTGATCTCAGAACATCCGGGATGCCCCGCCAGCCCTACCACCCCCTGCAGAATCTCGGAGACATGGGGATGCAGGGTGAGGGGAAGCCCATGATTCAGGCTGCGGCTCTCGCAGGCTACTCAGGTATGTACTGATTTTTCATTGGGTTTTTATTGGCTCTGGGAAAATGGAACTTAATGTATGTGCGTAGACTGGATTTTTGCAAAGAGACTTCCTTTAAATGAAAAATACCATAAAAGCGAAAATATCCGCGCAGGCTTATCAAGGATGACACTTTATGCACATGCATTAAACCCAGTTTTTTCAGAGCGAGATTCATTTCTTTAAAACTAATGGCTTCTTTGGTCCTAAAAAACTGTGAACATGCAAGCATGATTCATGGACACAGTTCAGCATTTTTGTGCGAAGATTTTGTTGTTGCCTTCAATATTGCTGAGGTTAAACCTATTTTATTGCTACCAAAATTAATTACATAAACAAGAGGTACAAAAATCTACCATAGTCTTAGTTGAAACTTTTGATCTGACTAAGCATGACAGTTTTTCTGATTCCAATTAATACCTGGCTATTTTCTGTTGCAGGCAGCGGACCAATCCAGTTATGGCAGTTCCTACTGGAGCAACTAACGGACAAGACGTGCCAACACTTCATCAGCTGGACCGGTGACGGCTGGGAATTCAAACTCTCCGACCCAGATGAGGTGGCCAGAAGGTGGGGAATCCGTAAAAACAAACCAAAAATGAACTATGAGAAACTGAGCCGTGGTCTTAGGTATTATTACGATAAGAATATCATTCACAAGACGGCGGGAAAGCGGTACGTGTATCGATTTGTATGTGATCTCCAGAGCTTGCTGGGTTACACGCCTGAGGAATTGTGGGACGCGTGTGATATCAAGCCCCAGAAGGACAAAGATGACGAGTGATCAGGGTCGTCTTGATGCTTGATCGACAGGGTCAGTGTTTCTATAAATAGACAGTTCATTGAAGAGGTTGCGTTTGATCATGCACTTAGTCTTGAGAACGTTTATGAGCAGACGACTTGGCTGATTTGGACATGTTTCGTGATCATGTGTGCTGATCGATGAGTTTTGCGAGCATCTCAATAACACTGATGGCAAATCTGATGAGAATCAGTAGATGCTCTATGAAGCAAAGAGGCATCAGTGAAAACATAGAGATGAAAGGTCATGGGGGCAAACAAAAGGCGCTATGGGGAAAACACATGTACAGTTTTAGCTGCATTTCACTGTAGCAAGAAGAAAATATAAATGTGATACTCTGATTGTATTATATGAACAATATTGACTATTTTTGTACTAAACAATTTAGCTCACCTGAGCACAACATGCTCTTGGTGAGCTTTTGTGATCACTTTTTGTCAGTGTTTGTTGTCCATCAGTTTTGCATTGACAACATTTAACTTGTGAATGCTCTAAAGGCCACGTTAATTGCCCAATCTTTATTAAACATAGTCAGAACATTGATCCCAATTATACTTCAACGGAGTTTGAAACTGGGTCAGGTAAGATCAAAAACTAGGGCACTTGGTCAAATTAAAGAAAAAGATTATGAACACCCTAAAAGTCATGTTCTTTTTCCAATCCTCATGAAACTTGTTAAGAAAATTTTGTGTTATGATATCTCTGTTGAGTTTGAAAATGTTTCTGGTCTGTTGAAGAACATGGCTAAAACAGTTTAGTTCCTTCAAATCTCAGGTGAGCAACCAAGGGCCTTTGTCCCTATTGTTTGTATATATTGTTTTATATGAAAATGGACTTGAGTGATGGTCGAATGCCGTACAAAGGTCAGAAGTTGTGTACATATGGAATCACATTGTATATTGATTCTTGTGATTTTATCATGGTTTCAAATATCATAACAGAAAGCATCTGCCATTCTGGTCATATATTTTTTAATAGTTTTAAAATCGGTTGCGTGTGACCTGAAATATAATGCTTATTTTGTCCTCTGTCTATTTTGGAACTGTTTGTAAATGCCAAAGGAAATGAAACAAGAAGCGCTGTTCATTTCAAATTCATCAGGAAATACCAAAACACCGATGTCCTACAGCCTAATGTTGGTATAAACAGTCCGGCATGTATCTTGTAGTGCCAGTATAATGTTGGTATAAACAGTCTGGCATGTATCTTGTAGTGCCAGTATAGGGCGTTTTTACGAATGTAATGATTTATTTCAGTAAGTGTGGAATAAAAAAATATTTTCTTAATAAATTTGTTGTGCCTTTTGAATGTGCATTTCTTGTGCCATTATTTTTTGTGATAAATTTATGGATGAAAACAGCGCATGTTTTCCCTTTGGATTTAATGTGAATGTGCCTTTGTGTTCAATAAGTGCTCTTAGAGTTAATACTCTGACTGAAAATGTGTTCATCAAAAGTTTGTTTTTTCTTCGTTTGGTTTTTATTTCATTAGTGTTCATTGTAATTTTTACATTTATATTTACTGAGACTTGATGGGATTCAGCCTGTATGATGCCAGATCAAGGAATTAACATTTTAGTGCTTTGTTACACGTTAATTAAAATGTCTTGGTAATTTATTGTGTTCGTGAAAAAGCTTGTATATTATATGTAAATAGAAATTTAATTATTGCAAATATCTAAATGCTCTATTACCACCACACTTACAATTATATGTTCTTTTAATATATGACATTAAAAATATTTTAATAAAGCAACTTTAGTATTTATTTTATTTATATGGTTTATTGGAAATTAGCTAATGATTTGGAATGTCTTGGAAATGTTTGAATAGTTACACCTTTCCTTCAACAAGGAATTGTTACATCTTTCGTACAATTAGGAATAGTTACACCTTTCCTACAACTAGGAATACTAACACCTTTCCTACAAATAGGAATACTTACACCTTTCCTGCAACTAAGCAATTTTTACAGGTAGTTTGCTTTTGAGAAAAAGTGAAATACCTGCTTCATTGTTTTGCTTTTTATTCATTTTATTTAACAAAACTTAAGCTGTTGTTATAAAAGTTCCTTCCAAAATCATTTGTGAGCTATGCAGAGACTTGACAGCCTTGCAAATTGTAACCGGTGATATTAGATGGCTTAAGTATAGAACATTAGGCTGGTGACATTGTGTCAGAGGTAAAAACACACACAACAAATATAGTATGTATATGGTGGTTTTGTAAATATTACACTATACTGGGTAGAATTGTGTGAACCAAAACCCTGTGTCATGTTTAGACTGCATGACCGGAAAATGTATATAAAAGATAAAAATGGTTTAATTCCTAAAATGATGAGAGATTAAATAACACATATGCCAAATAAGTATTTTATTGTTAAAAAAAAAAAAAAATTCTCTCTGTTTTTACATTTGGGAAATATACAATTTATTTATTAGCAAGTTCAGGAAATTGAAACTTTTTGTTGACACAAACAACAGGAGAAAACTATCAATTAAGTATTTTGAAAAAGGACTTTCAGATTTACATACCGGAAGTTACAACCCAGCTCTCTCAGCATGTTTTGGCCTGGTGTAGCACGGTTTAATGGTTTTTACCCTAGGAACATTCTCTGTTGTCTTAACACATGTGGATTTAAAATCTTGTTCTGTTATTTTGATTTGATAAATTTGTTTTCAGTTTGTTATTGAATATCAGTTCTCTAAAGTTAAACGTTTGGAGTCAACTTTGGTAGATTTTTCAATGGCATAAAAGTGGAAATTTGTTCTTCATCCACAACAGCACTCCTTCTAAAAAGAAGATTTTGAGCTGGCAATGTTAATTAAGTTAAAATCATTACAATAAATGACAGAATTACATAAAGTGCCAACGATCAAACATTTTTAACACAATTGTCATTTTTAAAACTCATTTTTCTAATATGTTAATTTTTTTTATTATTGTTTTCTTACAAAAAAACATAAACCATTTATATATGCAATCTCATATAACCATGTGTTCATTTATTTGATACAATCTATAATTATCTATATTGTATTTTTTTTTGTTTATATATTTTTTATTTTTTTGTTATATGTAAACAGAAGAAAAAAATTCACTCATAGTGTGTGTTCATTTCATGCAGCTATACACAATATTGTTTTTTGTTATTTGACCTATTTGTTTGTTTTCAAGTTAATGTTAACATGTGTTCCAATATGTGTTCATTTATATGTGTATTTTTAACAACATTTTGACCTACATTTGTGTTCATTTTTTCAGTACTAAAAATGGTTACAAAAAAATCTAGTCGGAACATTTTAGGTACAGGTAAATGTTTTATTACCTTTCTTCATTAATATATTTTTTTCATTTTGATTGGAAAATAATCAGTTTCTTTTCCCAATTAAAAGACAGACTTAATTTCAAGAAAAAAATCATTTTTAAATGGCTTTATTATAAATGATTATACGGAAAAGAATATTGTAGTATATTACAGAATAAATTATTTGCTGTATAAAGAGACAAAGTATACATAATAATAATAAAATGTATTGTATTCAGCATGGACAGAAGCTTTAGAGTTTATTTAGTATATATGTGAATATTTTGACAAATAATGTATTTGATTTTTAATGTCACATTTTAAAACACACAAACAGAAAAGTTTCTGACCTAGTATTCCTGTTAATGTTTGTTGATGATTTATTTGACCTTCATTTCACCTTGTTATGACAAAATCTTTAAATTTTGGTCAATTTATGCCTTTTATTTTTTTGTCACTTATGAAGTTTGTCACACAAGTGTCAACTGTCTAATTCTATTCGTATCACATGTCAGATTACAACATGTATCTTGTATAATGTCCTGAAGAAACGCATTTGTGCCTTGCTCTGGGAAAACCAGGTTTAATGCATGCGCGTTAAGTGTCCTCTTAGATCAGCCTGTCCAGTACAAACTGGCTAATCAGGGATTACGATTTCTGCGTAAACTGGATTTTCGTTTAGAAGAGACTTCCTTTAAACAAAAAATACCATAACAGCGGAAAGTGTTGTCCCTGATTAGCTTGTGCAGACTGCACTGGCTAATCTGGGACGGCACTTTATGCACATGCATTAAATCCTGTTCTCCCAGAGCGTGTCTCATTTGTTTCTATCATTTGTTTCTGTCATTTGGATTCATCTTCAAGCATTTCTCATCTTGATTCAGTATTGTTTGTTGTTCTAAATCAAACATTGTCGTTAATATGAAACATTGATGGATATGAAAGCTATTATTTTACAATGTTTATAAATCAGTATTTTGTTCTTCTAATGTTTCTCACGCAGTTGATTTCTACTATATAAGATGTAGACTATAGAAATATATGTGACAAAAATATGTCAAATAAAAAATGAAAACTCTGAGAAACTTTTTGTTTTGAGATTTGGTTTTGTTTAACTTTTCCGTACGTTTGAATGTTTGTATGCACAGAAAAAATCATAATTTATCAGGCAATTTTGAAATATCTTGCAGCATCGTTCAGAGACAGCATGCAATTCCTGTTCATTACCTGTGTCCCCAACCCCACCTTTGTCTTCCTTGATGTGTAATCATGTTAAAGATCTAAGTTCACTGTGTCATCAATGTGAAATTGTTGAAAAGTGCTAGGTTCAATGCTTTCTACACATTAAATCATGTTGAAGAGCTAATTTGATGAAAAAGCTTGGTTTGCCACATTAATGCCGTTTGTATAATTGGAGAAAAAGTATACTCATACATCACCATTTATATGCCGTTTGTATAATTGGAGAAAAAGTATACTCATACATCACCATATATTTGACAGCATTTCAAAGTTCAACATATGAAAATCTCATATTTAAAAGCAAGTAAGCATGCATAATACAAAATTCATATTTAGCCGAATTTTTCAACTAAAGATCTTGGCTTTTAGAAACGCAAGCACTGGATGGCCAGACGGGCAATACGCCATAATGGATAATTTAGATTCAGTATATGATGTTCTTGGCCAATCTTCATGAAAATTAAGACAAATGTACCAATGAGGATCCCCTTCCAAACATGTGTATATGGTTCTGCTTCAATGCAAAATATGGCCGCCATTGTAAAAAAATAGAGATATGTCAAAATACCACTTTTAGCTCACAGAGCACAAAGTGAGGTATTGTTGTCGGCTTATGTTGGGTTTCCATTGTCCTGCGGGGTGTGTCGTCAAGTTTTAGCTTGTTAGTGCACTTGATGCCACATTTTCCATCCAACCTTTATGAACCTTTGTCAGTATCATTATCTTTACAATATCTACGCTGAGTTGGAATCTGGGTCACGTGCATCCAAAACTCGGTCTGTGTGTTTGTCGGTAAACCAGTTTGTTTCCGATCAATAACTTGTGAACGGATTGACAGATTGGCTTAATACTTCACATGTGCATTGCCCTTGGACAGTAGATGATCCCTATTGAAATTGGGGTCACTAGGTCAAAGTTCAAGGTCACTGTCACAATAAGTGTGAAAATCGTTTCCGATCAATAACTCGTCAACGAAGTGACCGATTGGCTTGATACTTCACATGTGCATTGGCCTTAGATAGAAGTCAACACCTATTGAAATTGGGGTCACTAGGTCAAAGGTCACTGTCACAATAGGTGCGAAAATCGTTTCCGATCAATAACTCGTCAACCAATTGACCGATTGACTTGATACTTCACATATGCATTGGGCCTTAGACAGTAGATGACCCCTATTGAAATTGGGGTCTCTAGGTCAAAGGTCAAGGTCACTGTCACAATAAGTGTGAAAATCAAGGCCCTGTTTTGGGGGCATATGTCTCCGACCGCGGAACTCTTGTATACTCAATCTTGATGAAGTTGGTCAGGCTGTTCATATTGACCTTATCTAGGCCAAATTTGAATCTGTGTCACATGCATCTAAAAACTAGGTCACTATATTAAATCTAAGAATAACCTTGTTAGCACTCTAGAGGTCATATGAATAACTAAATCTTGATAAAACTTGGTCAGAATGACTATCAGGCCAATGTCTTGACCAACTTGAAATGTGGGTCACATGCATCTAAAAACTAGGTAACCTGTTCAAATTTTAGAAAAACCTTAGAACAATTATAAAAGCCACATTTATCACTCAATCCAGAAGAAACTTTTATAATATTTATCTTGACGTTATCTAGGCCAATTTCAAATCTGGGTCACATGCATCTTAATACTAGGTCACTAGATTAAATCTTAGAATAACCTTTTTACCACTAGCGATCACATTTATTACTAAAACTTAATATAACTTGGTCTTAATGATTAACCTGATAATATCTAGACCGATTACGAATGGGAGTCACGTTCATCCCAAAATAACTAGGTCACCAGCTCAAATCTTAGAAAAAACCTTTATACCAAGATTTTTATATCCTTGATGCCAACTCGATGCAACTTGGTTAGAATATTTAGCTTGGCAATATTCAGGCCTGAATTCAGATTACGTATTTCCAAAAACTGGGTCATCTGGTCAAATCTTGAAAAATCTTGCAAAACCTTATAACCACTATATAGAGGCTTCATTTATGGCTCAATATTAATGAAACTTTGTCAGAATGTTTGTTTTGATTATATCTAGGTAAGGTATTAATCTTTGTCACGTTCATCTAAGAACTAGGTCACCAGGTCAACTTTTTGGAAAAATCTTGTTACCACTCTTAAGTTCATATTGATGACTCAACTTATGAAACTTTTTCAGAATGTTTCACTTTGCAATCTTTGAATCTAGGTCAAGTGGGGTCAAAAACTACGTCCATTTTTCGACTTTAAATAGTGTACTTTGAAATTAGTTGAGCCATCAGGACCATCATCTGGCCATATGACCCTCTTGTTTCTAACTCTATTGATAGATTCAACAAAAAGAAAACTTGAGATAAAAATTGAATCTGCACTGAATTTGGTATATTTTACATATTTTCTTAAGTTCTTGACCACTTTTCATGAACCCGTTCACACATTTACGTTGAAGTGGCCAATATCAAACATGTGTGCAAAGTTACCCTTCACTGCACAAGATGGCCGTCATAGCTTGAAAAAGAAATACGTCTTGAAGCCATTTTCTTCTAATCCAATAATTTCACACAAATGCTCATTTGGTTGTGATCGGCCAAGATTATTTGAAAGGTTCCGGGCCATAGTTCAAATACCAACTTGCGCTAAACATATAATGTGTGTCACATACAAAATACAACACAATATTTTCTTCTCACACACTTCACTAATGCTTACATTTGAACTCGGCTCTTAATATGATATGGACTTAAAATGATATAAATTCAATGGTCAATTTCACGTTTATCAGTGATCACTATTGTTTAGAACATTTTTAAACATTAAACATCCATCTTGCATTTTTTTCGCAAAAATGATTATTGTCAAACTAATCAAACTAGTCAAAAATGCAAATATGCAACATTGTATCGAAGCAAATATAGAGTTTAGAGTTTATTTGATAATACAGTAGACAATAAGTCCATGAGTATACATGAAATGTCAATACAATATACATAAAACAAAGTCACAGGTCATTCAAATTATAAACATCAAAAATAAAGATCGGTACATTGTCCAAAAAACACTTAAAAAATAAATAAATATTGGGTATTTTAGAAAAGACAATATACAGCGAGAATCGGTGCATACATATATACCAACAACCTACACTAATCATAATATGTATTATACGTATGTATTTCTTATTTCCCATGCTTTATAAATATACATAGCTAAATTTTTAACAATATTACCATTTTGAGAGGTCAATAAATCTATAAACTTTAACATATTTGGTCTTATGTAATAACACGGTTTTAAATAAGCTTTTCTGACATCAGTATATAATGTACACTCCATATTAAAGTGGTATTCATCTTCTAAAATATTGCATAAAGGACATTTTCTTTCTTCATAAGGAATAGCTATTGGTTTTTGCCATCTATCCGTTTCAACTTTAAGCCTATGTGCAGAGAATCTTAATCTAGAGAGGGCCATTCTGTATTTTGGAATGTTTACATCACTTAAATAGGATTTAAATTTAAAATCGGATATAAATATGTATGTTTTTGCTCTAGTTGATTCACTCAAATCGGTTTTCCAATTTTGTATAAACATATCTGTTACTCTTACTCTAAAGATTTTCAAAAACATGTGTTCATCCCCTACCCCTTGATTCAGCCACACATCGTTAAAACCACAATTACCTAAAAGACTTTTTACCATGTAGACCCAAGATCTGTTATTGGGGTAAGTTTCTAATTCTCGGAACATAATATCATGAACAAGTTTTACATATTAAATAGCATTTGTATTTACTATCTTTAACCAATATCTAATTACATTAACGCTATGTCTGACTGATAAAGATGGTCTTCCTAGTTCTCCATAAATAAAGTTATTCTGTGTTTGCCTTCGTTCTCCCAAAAGTACTTTGCAATAATTTAAATGTATTCGCTCTATCTTTATATTGCTCTGTAATCCCCATATTTCGGAGCCATAACTTAAAACCGGGTAAATTAATTTATCAAACATGTCTAACCTGTGTTGTAATGTTATGTTATAAAATTTCGACAAATAGTGTTTTGTTTAATTTAAAAATAGCTTTCAGAGATTGTCCACACAGGCTATCAAATGTTTTGGAAAATGAGCCCCCTGAGGAAAAGACAAACCCCAAATACGTAAATTTATCAATAATTTCTAAAACGTTGTTATCATATAGGAATTTTATATTTCGTCTTAGTCTTCCTCCTTTTTTTAAAAACCATGACTTTAGTTTTTTGTGTATTTACCGCTAACTTCCACTGATCACAGTATTCTTTTAACAAATCTAACCCTTTCTGTAAACCAGTTTCACTTTCTGAAAACAAAACAATATCGTCGGCATATAACATTATGAACAATTTTAAAGTGTCTAGACTTATTCCGTCATAATTATTTGTCACCAAATATTCCTCGATGTCATTCAAATACATTGCAAATAAAAAAAGGAGACAATGATTCGCCCTGACGTACCCATACCATGTATGTAAAACTATCGCTAACCTCATTATCATATTTTACCCTTGACTTAACAATACTATACATTGAGCGAATTATGTTTAATAGTTTCCCTCTAATACCTAACTTTATCAGTTTATACCATAGAATATCTCTTACTACGTTATCAAATGCTTTTGTAAAATCTATGAAATCTACAAATAATTTCTTGTTCTTATTTAATAAATGATGTATTACACTATGAAGTACAAAAATATTATCTGTTGTGCCCATGTTTTGTTTAAATCCTGCCTGAGCCTCAATGTAAACATTATACGTTTCCGCCCAAATCGTTAGCCGATCATTTAAAACTTTGGTAAATAATTTGCCTAATGTACTCAGTAAAGTTATACCCCTGTAGTTATTTGTATTATTAATATCACCCTTCTTATGCAATGGGACCACATAACCCTCTGACCATGTTTCTGGGAAGTAACCCGAATCAAACAATTTATTAAAGAGCGTGCAAAAAGCTGTCGCGAAGTTGTCTATCTCACATCCATACTTAAAAAATTCGTTAAGAAAATTATCTGGCCCAGCCGATTTACCATTGTTTAGTTTTTTAGAACATTTTTTTTTATTTCATGTGTTGTAATTATATTATTCAATTCTTCAAACATGGTGTTTAATTCTCCCCCTAGATATCTCTCATTAAACACAGAATCGGGATCATTTACCAATTTAGAATAACTTACAAAATCATCTGATGCCAAAGAACTAGAATAAGATACAACCGATCCTTTAAACATTTTCCAATATAACTTGGCATTATTTTTTTTCTGGCTAATTCCAGTTTATGTGTTTGCAGTTTATCATAATCATATTTTTTATTTCTAACGCATTTTTTATAATTTGATCTAGCTGCCACCAGGTCCCTCCTTGTTTCATCGCAGTTATTTCTGTAGTAATTAAGAGAAGTATAATAAGAATTCTTCAAATTTTTACACTCATGATCAAAGTATACAGCATCCTTATTATGATTTTTGTAACACAAATTAAAATGTCAATTTTGTTTAAATATTGGTTTGCATACCCAATCTAATATATCTTTAAAAGCTTGAACATTTAAATCTAAATCCTCGTGTGAGTTTGCCACACGGATGTTTTCACAAAGGGATTCAAAGTGTACAATATTTTCTTCCGAGCGTAATACATCCATCTACAAATATTTTTTTACTATCATCCCATTTATATTTGTATAACAATTTAACAGGATCCCCTTTATTGTTGACATCAACAGACTTATCAAAGGTGTACATACTTAAACTAAACGAAATAACACAATGATCTGACATACTATTAGGGTCGTAAATGTCAAATGTTTTAAACAGTTTAAAACGTTCACTTTTGCACATAACATAATCGACAACGCTACACCCTTGTGAGTTTACACATGTGAATTTACCAATGCCTTTATCTGTACCACAGATATATTATGTCAGTAATCGTATGTCATCTCTTAAGGTCACTTTTTCAGACTGAATATTTAGTATTTATTCATCCTTTTAACATCCTTACATTCTTTGGAACCTGAACATGTACCTGAACATGAACCTTTATTGGCAACATAAAACTCGTGCTTTAATGCGATTTCGCATTTTCCTCTTGCTGTACGTATGTATCATATGTATTATAATTTAACTGTATATGGTTTAAATTCCACAAATAACCATAATTAAACAAAAAATGGAAAAAATAGAATATAATGGCATATGTTTGATAACTCTGTAACAGGGCAAATTTTGACCATTCGTGGGCCATTCCCTTTAATGTATGAATAACTCAAATGTAAATATAACAAACAGGCCCGTAGCCAGGGTTTTGAAAAGGGGAATGCGAATTTGCCATATACGATTGTTATTGAGGCACGAAGTGGCGAAGAGGGTAGGTGCGGATAGGGGTGTCCCCCTCCTGTAGGCGGGGGGTTTGGGGGCTCCTCCCCCCAGAAAATTTTGAAAATGAAACGTGAAATCCTGCATTCTGGTGACTTTTTATCTGTATTTAGAGACTGAAGTAATCGAGCATTTTTATATTAAATTTCACTTTCATTGACAATACTCAGTGACTGATCGACATGAATATGATATAACATACATGTATTCCCCACTACCGTTTTTCAATAACCATCTTTTTTTTATCAGTCACGGAAATACATTATGTCATACGGTGTTTAACCCGACATTAGTATGCGCGCACACACTTTGTTTACATATGCAACAACACATTTATAGAATGTAAAATCAACCATAAGAACGGCATAAAATACCATAATTTATTTGAATCTTGGAATCTCGATGAAATTGTGTATTTTACCATTCCATAATACAGAAAACAAATATCTATAACAAAGATTCCAATTCCATTTTGCGGGGATGTAGGTGGGGAAATCGCGATATGATGTCGGGCACGTTGTGATGGAATCCATATTGGATGTTTACAAGAGCCAATGAAGACATGCGACTATTTGTCATAGACGCACGCTGGTAGTGGTGCAGACGCCTCAGTGTTCACACTCTGCACTTGTGACCGGTAAGGTGCATGCAATCCGCAACAACGTATGGATGTAAGCCAAAAAACACCGGTCACAAGCATGTAAAGCCCTTGCACAAGAGGAGGGTGGATCAGACTCCGAAGAGAAGAGCTGCTTCCATCGCGTATACTCTTCCTTTAGCTGGGCAGATGAGGATGGCCTTAGGATGGGCCGACTCAAAAACGGACGGGACGAAGGCTAGTAATTTAGAAGCGGTCACTGCCAGTGGAGAAAACTGCAAGGAAAGTTCCGCGTTGATGTGATCGATGAAGGGTGTGGCATAATTGATTCTGAAGTATGCGTCCACCTGGTGTACGCATCTTTCCTCACATGTAAAAGTGGCTCCGTCTCCCACACTATTTGAACGATGGGCTTGTCGCGCCGCTATCCTGGCCATCTCGGGCTTGACACCAACTTTAAATTAATGGCGTAAAGCGTTTAAAAACGCGCTTCTCTTGCGCAACGTTCATTCATATTTTGATATGATCTCCATTCTTGTCAATATAGTATTAATATACAGTGCAAAAGTAACCAGTTGTATTTTAAAAGACGTGGTTTCCTGGCTACCTATTGTTTAAGCAAAATGAAATTAGCCGTCTATTTTATGAAAAATAATTCTTAGTTAACTATTTAAGCGAACCTACCAGTAACCTTCCACCTTCGTCAGGACCGGCTTCTTAGATCTTCTCACATTTTGCTGTCAAAACTTCTATCGATTTTAACAATTATACGGTTAAAAGTTGTCAATAAAAAATCACGCGCTATCTTGGAAATGACTTCATCGAGAAATTAATTATATGGTGACCTGTCGGTAGCCTATTGAATTCAACATTATTGTAACGCTTAAATACGAAGACTCACTGGATTCCGGGAAAAGATAAATAACCGTTCTTGCGTCGAATAAAGTTGGGTGCAACTTATAGTACCCTTTTCTACTCGACATAAAAAGTTGGGTGCGAACGCACCCAACGCACCCCCCACCCCCCTGGCTACGGGTATGACAAACGAAGTGACTATGTACATGTATAGGCTGTTAACAATAAATAATTCTTAGTATGACATTTAAAGAAAACAACTTCAGAACTGCTTCTTACTATTGATACCAACCATTCAGTGAAACCAATGCCGACAAAAAATAATTATAACCAGTATGAATCGATTGTAGTTTAGTAGCGCCGCTCTGTTTGTCCTAGTTTGTTTTTCACAAGATTAAACGAAAACAGGGGTTGACTAAGTCTTTTTGTCTTACATTTGAGATAAGTTTTCAACCAGTGGTAGGAATAAAATATTGACATTGTTCGTTAAATAAGTTCAAGAAAAGACTGAACAGTTTGAAGGTCACCATGTATCAATAAATAAAGGGGATAAGTGAAGATTGTAACAAACGAAACATGGACGCTACATAATTATTACTATTAAACGAAGTTTTCATCGTAAAATAATAAAGCGCGTGCTAATCAGACATTAAATAATTGCAAATACATGTAGTACGTGACAAAACAATATTGTTTTTGATGGCATCGTTACTTTGATGACGTGCAAAAAAGTGTCGTCACACTGTAATTTTAGGAGGCCGTTGAGCAAAAAATAGTNACATATAAACTTTATTAAAGATGGGTAGGTATTTCGTGTCAATCTCTTTCACATATGAAAGAGCTGTTTGTCATTTGGAAGTTAGGTCCCAAAATGGGCTTAAAAGGAAGTTAGTTCCCAAAATGGGGGTTAAACCGTTATAATTCGGTATTAAATGAATTAATAGACATACAAACGCGTCGAGATAATTAAATAATCGTGATTTATGTGATAGTTTACTGTAAACATGCACAAATACCGTTTATTTTGAGAGAAAAATATATTTGAACATCCAACATCTCGAAGGTCAAGAAATTAAACAACAAATTTGTCGCCGGTTTTGCTTCAATAACTTTTTTATTCTGACGTCTACGGCATTGAAACAAAAAACCGAGGGGAGCACAAACACCGTAGAGCCGAAAGGGCGTATTCATTTAAAACAAATATAAATATAAACTGGCTTACCGGGTGAAAATATCCGCTACTCCTTCACGAAAAACACGAAAACGACGCCATCTTTGAAGTTTTGCTCCCGTTACCTCACTTAAACGCGGTAAGCTCCCGTATACAAATTGATGCATACATGACTTAACGTGTTTGACTAGATCTATATATACATATATACCGGTATGCTTCAAGCATATTACACAAAATCTGATCTGGTCGCCGCCTTTTCACATACTAGGAACAAACAAAATCAACAACAAAATTGCAGTTGATGATGATGATGATGATGAGGAGGAGGAGGAGGATGAGGAAGAGGAGGAGGAGGAAGAGGAGGAGAATGAGTTCCTGTTCGTTTAATTGGTACAGAGCTTCACGCAACGGTTACCTCCCTAGTGGTAACCACCTGCATTCGCAAGCAAATTCCTCCCACATCTGGAAAAAAATCAGTATGTTAAACATTATCATTTTTAATTTCTTTTATAAAAAAGTGCGATATCCTGAAAAAAAGTCCTTTTTAGATTTGGTTCAAAGTCATATTGGTTTTTTTTTTGTTTTTTACAAAATACGACATTAAAATCGTATATAGAGCATTGTCTGTGAAATGGTGTCAGGAATATAGTATGAGCTATGCTCTGAACCAGTCAGATTTGCTCAGAGGTTGATACAAGCTATGCTGGGAACCAGTCATATCTGCTCGGAGGTTGATAAAACTATGCTGGGGACCTGTCATATCTGCTTGGAGGTTGATAAAGCTATGCTGGGAACCAGTAAAAACTGCTTGGAGGTTGATACAAGCTATGCTTGGAACTATTCATATCTGCTTGAAGGTTGATACAAGCTATGCTGAAAACCAGTTAAATCTGCTTGGAGGTTGATACAAGGTATGGAGGTTGATATAATGCCCTTTAGCATCCATTCCACCAAATGGGTACATTTCAAAAGCACAAAATGTCATTTCAATGTACTTTTCTTACATTCAGTGAAAGATGTATTTTCTTAGTGATCCATGCTTGTATAATTATTATTGGTATTATAATTGCACAAAGCATTTGTGATGCAAATAATATTTTAAAACAGAATACGTCACCAATTCGATACGGAACATACATACAGAAAGCTGAAGGTATGCTCTCATATTTCACTCATACTCTATTACAGTATCAATATCATGTGATCATCTTACGTCAAAGTTTTTGAATCACCTTCTGTTCCGGATGTTGTTGAGTCATTTATTGAGTGTGACCTGCTTGATATATTTGCCTTTCTATCAAGCTGGATGTGTCGTCGAAGACTTCTGTTCTATTTCTGAGGAGATTCACATTGGCTCCTTAACGAACAAACAACAATTATATGTACATGCTTTCCTAAGGACTCTATCATATACTTTCTTCCCTCCCTGTGCGTTTAGATTTCAGCTTAACATCTAAAGGTCCATGCGTGTGTTTTCTTTTTCTGAACTTCACCTTCGTTTACGTCTCTTGTACCCATTTATTTCACTTTCTCATAATGTTTTCTCAAATCATTCCGTCTTTTTCTTCGGATAGTTTACCGGTTGGAACATCCCAGCAAACATGCACATATTGGCCCAATGTTGGCTGTATGATGGCAGTACCTTTTAGTAAATGAAGGGCCGATATCGCCCCGATGTTGAGGTTATGGGTTTGCTCTGAGCTATTATATGAGGGTGTACTTCTAGTTAAATTAAATAATGTCACTTCATAAGAAGTAATTCAAAATAAATAGATGTCGAATGTACGTACGTACTTCTTTGGTCCGAGATCGGCCCTATGTCTTGCAATAGATGTATACCGAGTGCAAAAGGACTTATATCGGCCAACATAGGGCCGACATCACGCCACTTGATGATGGACACAAAATTTATGTAATGCGTATTTTAAAAAGTTTTGAGGGGAATCTTATTAGAATACAATTTTTTTTTTTGGTTCTTTTGTTTCTGGAATGTAGCAGGAAGGTTATCATGGTCATGCACAATCTTCACGCAGAGTTGTATTTGATAAGCAGTAACATTTTGTTTAAGTCTTTGCTAAAATTGTGTGTGTGAATTCGCCATTCATTCTTCACGTTATTTATGTGTCCTATATTTTAGCGACCATATTTTTCGTTGCAACTTGTGTTCTATGTGTTCCCCAAAATGTAAGACCACTTTTATTAATATAATAAGTGCATCATCAATAGATTGGGTATGTATTATATCCATTGCTTTACTGATTTTCAGGTTAAAGCGAGAAGACAGCAACAGCCAAGACTTCCGAAGACCTGCAGCAGGAAGCAATGGGACGGGGCTGATGGTTTATCTTAAAAAGCCATTTAGTATGTGTCTTTCCTTTCATTCGGTTTATTAAAACTTGTTCAATGCGTACATGAATCCGTATATATGAACGTGCGTGTTTTTTTAAAGTAAATGCTTTGTGTTGATACGAGAAGACAGATTGAAGAAAACAACACATGCACATACATTATCGAAAATGGTAGAACATTTTGTTTACACTGTTGCTTAGTTTAAGTCAATAACTGCCAACAAATCATTAGCTCAGTGACAGTGAACTGGTTCAATGGAACCAGTCAATTTTGAATGTCGTGGAATGATGGAAGTATGCCGGTGTCGATATTGGGCCGACATTGCGTCACGTTGCAGGTCCATTTTCGGGCCGATGTTTAAATCCGATATTGGGCCAATATACATATCGGTGCGATGACGGGCGAGGGTTATCTATATCGCAATATTTGCGGTGGAGCGACGTCAGTATGCCGGTGTCTAAGTTCAGCAGGTGCTTCAATTTACATCGGCGCGATGTCGGAAGAGCGTTTTGAATCTCTGATAATTGCTGTAGAACGGCGGCGTAATGACGGTGTCGATGTCGGGCCAACATCACGACGTGTTGCAGGTCCATTTCGGACAAATGAAAAAACCGATAACAGGCCGATATTCAAGTCTATATCGCCCCGATATCGGGCCGATATGAAATGTTTTCTGGGATATATCGATCTTTTCCGTCTCGATCCCTTTTTAGATAGTCCTTTATATTATGTCGTACTGTCATTGTCTCCATCGACGTTTTCTTACAGCGTTAGACAGGACAATTATTCTAGGTAATATTTAAATAAAGGCGATCACTTGGTAATACATTTTCTCCGAGTTTACATGCAAAACAACAGAGTAACTATGCACAGAAGGCTAATCCAGTTAAGTATATTGCTTGTTCTTAATTTCGTCGTCGACAAAAGTTTTCAGTCAACATCATATCGCTCCCTTGGTGCAACAAGGTACCATGTGACATTGCAATTAAATCTCACACGATACCTCTTTGCACCAATGTGGCGTTATATGACACTGATTTGGGTGACCTTCGTCAGAATAGCTAGGACATATTACAAAATACTACTTGCACTTTTATGTTAATTATGCAATTAAAGCTCTAAATCATCGTTCGGATTCTTTCATTTTCCCTTTACTATATATTGTTAGAACAACCATATAAAAACAAAAACAGATTTATTTAGTCGTATTAAAAACTTCATAGACTGTGTTTAACTTCTAATTGCTCATTGTTCTGTAACAAAATGTTTGATAGGTATGCGCATTGTAGACATTAATTTTGATGGCTGTTTAATTGTTTTTAAATGATATTCCAAGCATACAGCTGTCATCGTTTTGACAAATGTACTTTTCATATGATGTTTGACTTGACTTTTTAAAAGTATGTCAACGTATGATAACTGTATGCATATTAACCCCCATCAACCCCTTCATATTTGTTTTATCTTTGAGACAAGAATGCAGAAATTCATTGAATGTATGAAACACTTTATACTAGCAGCAGTTTTGTGTATACATAGGAGGTAATAAGTCTATATGAACACGGAAATTAAGCACAACTAGTATTGCCACTTCGTTAACATATGATCATACAATATAATGTTTAAGTTTAAGGTTTAGTCAAAGTAACTGTACCTTTCTTATTGCCCTTCGGATCGATACATAATAAAACCCCTAACAACCAAAACAATTCAGTCAGTAACACCGTAAGTACCTATTGTATGGTCTTATGGAAACTACATGTATCTTTCATGCCGATCGTTTATATTGTTATACTTTATATTTGTAGCACTCACAATATTAGGTTAACCAGCATACTTTATTGTTCGTTATAAGAATATTCCAAGTGCTTCAATGGCCTCGACTGTTGGCATGTCATTGTTTGCACAGACCAATCCAAGGCGATGGCCTGGACTGTTGGCATGTCATTGTTTGCACAGACCAATCCAAGGCAATGGCCCCGACTGTTGGCATGTCAATTTTTGCACAGACCAATCCAAGGCGATGGCCTCGACTGTTGGCAAGTTATTGTTTGCACAGACCAATCCAAGGCAATGAGCTCGACTGTTGGCATGTCATTGTTTGCACAGACCAATCCAAGGCAATGGCCTCGACTGTTGGCATGTCATTGTTTGCACAGACCAATCCAAGGCAATGGCCTCGACTGTTCGCAAGTCATTGTTTGCACAGACCAATCCAAGGCGATGAACTTTAATCATGGATAGGCAATTGTTGACTTGCCTTGTATAAAATATAATTGAATGGTAACAATAATTGTGTTTTAACAATTTCTACCCGGATACTGTTTCTAGTGTTTTATTTTTCCTATTTATTTGGAAAGTGTTCCAACATAACGCAATATGTGAATAAACTTGCAAAGTAAAAAGAAACAAGGCTGTATCAGTCTCGCAAGAAGTACGAGAGTCCCCTAACAGTCTCCCATTAGCTTTTTTATATTTTAAGTAATAGAACTTACCTTTGACCTTCGGTAAAAATACAAACAAGGTCGTTCATGATCTTCTCTTTGTGTCACACATCATGCTCATACCTTGTGTACTTCTACAGATTATAATATGACGTATTTCTATTATTTAGTAAGAGTCACATGAGTCACAAGAATCATCAGTAAGTTTGAGTTACAGCAGGTTCCAGATTTGAGGACGGAGTAACAGACGGACGCATGATGTGTAAACCTATAATCTCCTCCGGTAAAACTGGTAGAGAACTAATGTGTCACGCTGATCAGGTTACTTTGGTTGTTCTTGACTTTTATCTTTATAGCGAGTTTTGTTACGATGATTTTAGCTAGCAGCCTCAGTACCTTTAGCTTCCACAAATCTGAACACTTCCTAAAGGGTCATGTTTTGTTTCTCTGCGCCAAGTAAATCAAGTAGCGCATGACGTAAAACACCATCGGTGTAATTAACAGTGTGATTACAGTGAGCACACTCCAAAGTGAATTTACATACCCCAGCCTGTCCATGAAGTCTTGCTCCATATGCTCGAACAGTTTCTTCACGATCTTGTGACATTTTGTTCAAAGTTACTCGAGCGACGATTGAGTTTTCTTCCCGAACAGCTAATATTGCCACTAAGACTTCATTTTTCCGGCTTTTCAGTTAAGGAGCCACATTGAGCACGCGTGGGGTCCTTGCGCAAGATTCAAGGAGCTGGAAAATGAGTTCCCTGTCTTTTATCTTGGTGGCTTCCTTGTAGTCGACTCTCGAAATATGACCACTCCTCACAGGTCCCTGCTGTCGTGATTGTAGGGCGTCTAACGCGCTCAACCTTTCCTGATGTAGATGAGGTAAAGCTGTGAAATGAAGCGTGTGTGTTAGGGAGTGCAGCTTCGTAGTCTGGTGTATCGTAATCTCAGCCTGGTATAGGAGTGCAGCCTCGTAGTCTGGTGTATCGTAATCTCAGCCTGGTATTGGGTACTTAACTTTTGGCATCTTGGAACTAAGTTGAATGACCGCAAGGTAAACTATATCTCCATCATAAATGAGTATTGACTACTGCTTCTTGATATATCTAGAATCTTTATTTGTCATCTGGAATGATGGAGATATCTGAAATATAGTATAAATGAAATAAAATAAAAACATACAAGTACATGTAATTGAATTCTTATGAGCAATACAATAATGGATAGTCATTTTCCTCTTAAACTAATTTCCCTGATCGGAATTTTTGTAAGTGGATTGTCATTGATTGTAAGATTTTATTAAACAATAGTTCAGTTGATATTTTGTCATTAACTTATGTTCCGTAACAATTCATTCAAGCCTTTTATAATTATCACACTGCACGATAATTTAGATATATGTCGTAAATCCTCTTGTCAAGGTAATAATTACCATTGTACGAGAGGCGCCCAGATTATATTTGAACAAAATCTGTATACACGTTTAGACAGTACCGCATGAAAAACCCGTGCAAATTGCTTTAAAACTCTATCATGTAAAATCACAATCTTGATGTTTTAACATTGATATTCGTCATTTATATATAGCATGGTGCGTCGAAAAATTAGTGATCAAGTGGAAGGGGAAGTTGTTGGACTTTTGAAGACTAAACACGCATATAGGAGTATTTAAAATGAGTTCAAAGTAATGGAATATTCGAGTCTTTACTACACTTCTGTTTTGCCTTAAAAAACAACAACAGACTCATGTTTGCAATACCAGACGGGACGTTTATTGACGGGACACTCTGCAGCCAAATTCAACATTGAATACATAAATGTTAAGATTATGACTTCGAAATGTGAAACCGATCGGCCAGGCAAAAAACCAGAGACGGTTAACGCTGGAAACCTGTGCTCGTTTGCCAGTTGTCGGAACACAATACGAATGTCGAGCCTCATTCTGGTTTCATAAAAAATCAAAACATATATAAACACACACAAAACAAACTTTTCTTAGCACATGAAATTTAAATAAAACCGGTCCGCACTGACTGAAGACGCCTGGTAGAATGAACTCTACACAATATAATCGTGTGTTTGAGATGCTCGTGCAAGACTTACCAATCATTGTATTACTGTAAAACAGTCACGTTTCGCGCAAGACAAATATTTCACGCTATACTATCGAAACGCGTGAAATAAAAATTTCCTTGGGCTCCATCAAGAACATTCGTAATAATTTTGGACATCAACGCCAAAATATCAATGCTGGCCTTCCTATGCCAAAGTTTAGATATCGTTGAAATGTGGCCACACCGAACGTCATCAGAAAATCAATCGTATGATCGCCAAAGTTAATCCACCGACCCAACGTGAGATGTCGTCTATGATAGGCATCTCTAAAGGAACTGTATATAACATTATCACAAAAATATTGGAAGCTAAACTTAGAAAAAAAAATGCAGAGTTCATCAGCTTAACATGGCGCAAATTCAGAAGAGGAGGGCTAGATCATGGCAGTTATACATGACGTTAAGAGGTGGAAGATGTAAGAACTTTTTAACTTCTGATGAGGCAATGTTCTAATAAGAGCGACGCAAAGTTTGCTACATGAGAAAAAGCGAAACAGTTAGCGACAAACTAAAGTTCGTTCGTTCTCTTTCGCCAAGGGTTTCATGACATGGGCTGGTGTCTCTTATAGAGGAGACACCGAGATTCGCTTTATCAACAAAGGAACTAAAGTTAATAGCCATTTCTCTATCAGTAAGGTATTGAAGCCGTTTCTTCGAAATGACGTTCCGAAACTGTTTTCAGAAAGTCGGAAGTCAATGGTGTTCTATCAGGACAGTGCCTCAAGTCACACATGTAAACTGACCCTCCAGTTCTTAAGAAGAAGAACATGAACTTCATTAACCGTGACGAATGGATGCGGAGTCTCCGGATGCTGTTCCAATGAACTTTGGTATATGGGGAATCCTTAAACGCCGTCTACAGAAGCGCTACGTTAACTCTGTTATAGGTCTTAAAAAAGCTCTTAAGGACGAATGGAGAAAACTGGACCAAAATATTATTAACATGACTCTTGAATCGTGGCCAAAACAATTTAGGCTTATTTACGCATGTCATGGATCACATATTGAACACTTACTTCAATAAAGGTACTCTTGCAATTCTTATTTTTCGTCAATAATTTTGTTTAAATATAATCTGGGCGCCTCTCGTACATGCTTTGTTAGCTGATAATATAATGCAATTTGTGCCAGTGCAAATGATTTTATCAGAGAATTAAGTCGGTAAGAACTTTTTTTGTATGAGTAAAATTTCTTCCGAGCATAAGATCAAACGGATACGCATCGAAAAAAAAACACTTGTGTAAGGTTTGCACTCTAAAAGTCAATAAAACACTGTTGTAAGGTTGGCACTCTAAAAGTCAATTAAATACTGTTGTGAGGTTTGCACTCTAAAAGTCAATAAAACACCGTTGTAAGGTTTGCACTCTTAAAGTCAATAAAACACTGTTGTAAGGTTTGCATTCTAAAAGTCAATTAAACACCGTTGTAAGGTTTGCACTCTTAAAGTCAATAAAACACCGTTGTAAGGTTTGTACTCTCAAAGTCAATTAAACACTGTTGTAAGGTTTGCACCCTTAAAGTCTATTAAACACCTTTGTAAGGTTTGCACTCTTAAAGTCAATAAAACACCGTTGTAAGGTTTGCACTTTTAAAGTCAATTAAACACTGTTGTGAGGTTTGCACTCTGAAAGTCAATAAAACACTGTTGTAAGGTTTGCACTCTAAATGTCCATAAAACACTGTTGTGAGGTTTGCACTCAAAAAGTCATCAAAACACTGTTGTAAGGTTTGGCACTCTTAACATCAATAAAACATTGTTGTAAGTATTGCACTCTTAACATCAATAAAACACTGTTTTGAGGTTTGCACTCAAAAAGTCATTAAACACTGTTGTAAGGTGTTGCACTCTAAACATCAATAAAACACTGTTGTACGGTTTGCACTCTATACAGCAATAAAACACTGTTGTAAGGTTTGGCACTCTAAACATCAATAAAACACTGTTGTAAGGTTTGGCACTCTAAACATCAATAAAACACTGTTGTAAGGTTTGCACTCTAAACATCAATAAAACACTGTTGTAAGGTTTGCACTCTAAACATCAATAAAACACTGTTGTATGGTTTGCACTCAAAAAGTCAGTAAAACACTGTTGTAAGGTTTGGCACTCTAAACATCAATAAACACTTTTGTAAGGTTTGCACTGTAAAAGTCAATAAAACACTGGTGTAAGGTTTGCACTCTTAAAGTCAATAAAACACCGTTTTAGAAATCTTAATGGAATTAAGATATAACGGCAGAGGTTTTATGAAAATCTCCAGTTAAGTTTTATTAAAGAATGACATGTCTATGAAAAAAATACAATTACATCGTGTGAGATCTATTAGCTTCCGTAGTAGTAATTTATGTAACAGAAGCGTTATTGAAGCATAGATGTAAATGGCATTTCATTTTTTTTATCTCAAAATTCTGATTGCAGTCATAGAAATTATTGAAATAACATCAGTCTAACTGCTTCCTGGTAACCATAGATAGTCTGAACTGGTAACATATCCTTACCTTTTGGTTAAACAAAAAACGAAACCATAGATGCATTTGGCGACATTGATTTGTGGCTTGTTATTAGCAAAAATATCAGATATTTAACAAATCAACCTTTTCTTCCAATAAGGTATAGTTTGATTAACTGTTGGAACGATGGAAGGCAGACCTCGAGGTTATCCAACAGATCGATTGCGTTTACCAAATATGGAAAATAGCACGACGACAGCCATTGTTTTACAATCTACTCCATATAAACCATCACGTTGTTGGTCTACAAACATTTGGTATGTTTGAAATCAGTTCTCATATAACAAGAATCGTTAGTTATGTTCAATATAATCACTTGTTTTGTCTGAAATTGATGATCGTGTTTTGAAGGCACAAATATAAGAGACACGATATTTAGGAAAATGTAACCAAGTTGGTGGCATTTCTGTTAGGTATCGCAGATATGACTTATGTAGTAAATTCTTATGGGTTCCTTGCCAAAAATAAAGGACCACGAAGGTGTGTATGATAGAAATGCAATACTGCTGGAGCTTCTGGAGTTTCACTTCTTTATATAATTAATTTATTATCAATTTTTGTCTTGAACATAACATTCCCAATATTGGTCTGGAACACAATATAACAAATGTCTGTCTGGGAGGACATTTCTAATTACGATCAATTCATAAAGCCAAAAGGAAAAAGCATGTGTTTCCCCAAACATCACAGAAAAGAAGAAAGTCAGTAAAACCTCTTTTTAAAACTGTTTTACGATTCCCCACTTTGAGGATATGAAATGCAATTCACAAATCTCCCCAATTTCTGTTTAGCCTTTTAAAGTCATTATTTGTAAATTTAAAGTTTATTAAGCGAATGTGATCGAATATAGCTAATATGTTCGCAATTTTGATAGTAATCCAAGTAAATTTGATCAAATTTAGCCAAAAATATTGACAACTCAACATGA
This sequence comes from Dreissena rostriformis, assembly GCA_007657795.1. NCBI lineage: Eukaryota > Metazoa > Mollusca > Bivalvia > Myida > Dreissenidae > Dreissena > Dreissena rostriformis. Next base: position 58,837 of record VMBQ01000851.1, on the reverse strand, counting down.
ATTGCAAACCAAAAGTAGGGCTCGGTTGGATTCATGGAAATGTTTATATATATGTGATCGGATTACTTGCAATCCTCTTTTACGCCTGATGTAATATCTAATGTAACTGTGTTGTTTATTCTTCAATCAAATAGAAACCCTTACAACGATCACGAATCAATTATGTTCAAGCTATTGTAGCGTGTACATGTTCTTTTATTCGGTGTATGCTAGATCGTGGTGCATGCTAAATATCGGTGTATTGTGATGATTTTTTTATTGCTCTTACTAAAAAAAAAATACTGTCAAACGAAACACATAACAAAACATCACAGTATCTGCTATATTCACACACTCATGTTAGGAACACGCTTAACGATATCAAATAATCCCCATGCATAAAAACACATCGCGAATCGTTTATTTCGCGTCGTCCGTCATCAAATTTTGCCTTGTTAACACTCAATAGGCGACATGTATTGTCCAATCTTCGTGAAACTTGGTCAGAGCATTAACATTCATTTATTTTATGTGTATGCCGATATCGAAACTGGGTCACGTGAGATCAAAACCAGGTCAAATACAATAAAAAAAAATTGGATACTCTAGTCACATGTTTTGCACAATATTTATTAAATGTGTTCAAAAGTTATATTTTTAGCGTTTAATAATGTCTTGCCTAGTTCGAAAATGGTCTCGGTCCGTTGCAAAGCATCGCTGCCAAGGGGCTGGGAAGATTTCCTTATATGGGTGAAGTGAAACCTTATGAACACTCAGTTACATTTTACCCAATCACGATAAAAATTGCTCAGGGGGGGGGGGCGTTTTTCATAATATGGCTTTGGTGAAATATTGTGAGCACTCTAGAGGTAACTTTTGTTGTTTGCCCAATCATTAAAAAACTTGCTCAGAACAATGGCTGAATGATTTCTCTGGGCCTAGTTAAAAAAGGTTCGGGTCCGGTGAAAAAAAACTGTCTTCCTAATATGGCTGTGAAACATTTTTAACACTCTAGAAGCCAAATGTTTTTGATTTTCCTCATTAAACCTTCACAGAACATTTGTTCTAACAAAATCTCGACCGAATTCGAACTGGTTTTGGTCAGATGAAAAACATGGCTGCCAGGTTTTGGGACAGTTTTTCATCTATGTTTTTAGTGAAACCTTCTAAATCGTAAAATGCAGATCAAAACAGTCAACTCGATATCATCATTGCCTTCGTTCTTATAAAAAATGTTTGAAAAAAAAAAACATACATCATACATGTAACACGGAAAATGCCGAAAAAGACAGGTGCTATTAAAGTGTTTGTTTTGTTAAAAAAAAAGGAAAACTTTTAGGCCGAAATTCCGGATGTTAAAAGTAAATATTGTTTAATGAGATTTTCTAAAATTTCCTATAAATGGTTTACATTAAACAAAATAATATAATGGCAGTTTATTTATGTGAATTAAATCTTAGCAAATATAACGTCAAATACACTTTTATTCTAAATTTGAGGTATTTGTAAGCAAAAAAATAAGATTCTAAATTTCTCAATTTTAGTCAAAACGACGCGATGTTTTCGCAATAAAAAGGGCATGAAACGATAATAGGCTGACATTTTCGCAACCTGTGTTCTGGGTGAGTTCTTAAATAACTCATTTTACAAACATGCAAATGGACGCCATTGCATAAGAACAACGAATGTTTACTGGTATGGGTAAGCAAACAGCCACTTCCTGTCCATTGGAAATTAAAAGAATGACGCAAATTTATTATTTTGTCAAAAGAATTGGCTGCATTTTCATGTTCAGGTATTTTGTATAATGAACCGTACGATATTAAGGAAATTTAACAGAGAAAAATAATTCACAATTAATATCATAGGAAAACGATAAATTAGTGTACTTGAACTTTTGAATTATGATTACCGGTAGCTCATCATAGCATGTTTGTGTAATGGCAAGTTCCGATTTCCTAAGGGCGAGTTATGAATTGCAATCACAAGTCTTACAGGGCGAGTTATGATTTGCAATCACTATTCTAACATGACGAGTTATGATTTGCAATCACAAGTCTTACAGGGCGAGTTATGATTTGCAATCACTAGTCTTACAGGGCGAGTAATGAATTGCAATCACTATTCTTACAGGGCGAGTTATGATTTGCAATCAATAGTCTTACAGGGCGAGCTATGATTTGCAAGCAATAGTCTTACAGGGCGAGTTATGATTTGCAATCATTAGTCTTACAGGGCGAGTTATGATTTGCAATCACTAGTCGTACAGGGCGAGTTTTGATTTGCAATCAAAAGTCTTACAGGGTGAGTTATGATTTGCAATCACTAGTCTTACAGGGCGAGTTATGATTTGCAATCACTAGTCTTACAGGGCGAGTTATGATTTACAATCACTTGTCTTACAGGGCGAGTTATGATTTGCAAACACTAGTCTTACAGGGCGTGTAATGATTTGCAATCACTAGTCTTACAGGGCGAGTTATGATTTGCAATCACTAGTCCTACAGGGCGAGTTATGATTTGCAAACACTAGTCTTATAGGGCGAGTAATGATTTGCAATCACTAGTCTTACAGGGCGAGTTATAATTTGCAATCACTAGTCTTGCAGGCGAGTTGTGAATTGCAATCACTAGTCTGACAGGGCGAGATATGATTTGCAATCAATAGTCCAACAGGGCGAGTTAGGATTTGCAATCACTAGTCTTACAGGGCGAGTTATGATTTGCAATCACTAGTCTTACAGGGCGAGTTATGATTTGCAATCACTAGTCCTACAGGGCATGGGGGAGGGGGAGAATTTACAATCCTTGTGTGACAGCTATGGTCATAAGCCTTGACTGTTACATGAAAGTAGGTCGCAATTAAAATGCGTATTTTGTATCGCGAGTATGCAGGTTATATATACTTTCGTTATGCCTACATATATTTAATTCATTCCCCCACTTATACATATGACCGGTAAGCCCTTGAACTTTCGCCTACATAAATGTTTATCATCGGTACGTTGGAAACGCAATACCCTTTAGAATTGTATACAGTATACGAAGCTTCATGTTATTACATGATACGCCTTTTAAGTGTAATACAATCATTAGGAATATATTTATCTTAAACATGTATAATATAGCATTGTGAGCGTTTTNTGAATTAACTTTACTTAAAATACTATCTACAATAGATGTACCTGACAAATCTGAATCTAAAAATGAACCGAGATATTTTACTGTACTTGTAGATTTTATTTCCTGGCCATTACATGAAATAGTAAAATTTTGGATTTTGCTTAACTTTTTCTTGGATCCAAAAAGAATACATTATGTTTTCCCAAGATGCAAAGACAGTTTGTTATCAATTAGCCATTTACTGCAATTTTCTAGCTCTTTGCCTAGAACCTGGCTAATATAAGATGGATATCATGAGGTTTATATAAATAATAATATAAAAACATGTTCATGTTCTTTGCTATTTGAAAAAGCACGTGATACAAAGATCTGAAACTCGTGTTTTCATTTCACACAATGATTTATTAAACTCGTCCAGCAAAGTTGTGAGTAAGCTCGTCAAAGGCTCGCTGACTAAACAAATTCCTAAACTTGTTTTATTAAAATATGGAATGAAATGACGAGTTTCAGATCCTATGTACTTCAAACTATCAAGGTAGTAATTAGCAACAAATGAAAAGTTGATAATCAACCAAACATAACGTATGGTAGTGAAACCAGTTTAAGCAAATGGTTCCTTCTTAAAATTAGATTTTTTCATTTTCCAATTTTAATCTAAATGTGACCCTAAATTTTCATTTTTTTATATATTTATTTTTTCAATTAACAAGTTGTGTAATACAAGCACGTAATATATAATAAAAAAGTTAGTAAAAAGCCTGGTCATTTATCAAACTGTGTAAGCTTTTTCGCTTATCATGTGAAAACCTACCACTCAGAGGTCTGTAAGCATACAATTAAATGTGTGATTTGCCTTTTTTTCCTCACTTGCTGGTGTAAGACCAAATAACAATAACTAATAAATATACATCTCAGAAGCACTATTTTTGCTAAAAGGGACTTTTCCACAGATTTTTGTATTTTTGAAAAATGTCATTTAATATGTTTAGTAGCAAATCTGTAATTTTTTAGTTGTTTTAACTAATTGTAATAGTAAGCAAAAAAGTTGAATAAAAAATATAGCCTTCCCAGGTATTCGAATCCGGGACGTCTGGAAGCAAAAGCTACCACTGCGCCAGGCAATCTTTCATATTTTTGGCAAACATTAACGGTACGTTATGACTTGAGAAAAAGCGCTACAAACGCTTTATTATTGTATCGTTTTCGAATGATGATCATCCATTAAATAACCATTTTTTAAAACAGTTTCATCGCCCGATGCGTTATTTTGATTGTTTAAGCATAATGTGTGCATTCCTTTTTTAATCTTTGACAATTATTTTGAAAATCGCCATTTTGTCAAACTGTGGACAAGACCCTTAAAAATCTATACTCGTTTATCATATTCGATAATTTCACGTTCTGCCATCAAAATGGCATGCGCCTTGTACAATCGTTGGTTGTCTTGCATAAGCCAGCGACCAACTTTAATGAATTTCGAACACTGCAAGTGCAACATTATTATAATCAAATTAATTTCCCCACAGTATTATTTCTGATGTAAAAATTAATGCATTCTCATTACAAAAAGATTATTAATTCAAATGGTGATCTAATTATGTAGGTTTGTGTAATAAGGCCGTTGATGCTTTAAATGAAACCGATAGAGGCAAAATTTAAGCCAATTAAAATGATATCACTCTTCAGCATTAGCATAAATTTACTTTGCTATCTCCACCCAAATCTTAAACATTACTATTACCACTAACACGAGCAATACGTATTTTCATAAGTTAATAAATCTGCAATTAGATACGAATGTGACACGACCGTATTATACGTTCTTGATAATTAAATGATAAAGCGTATCTGTTTAATTGCTGTTTAAGTAACGCTTACTCGCTATTTTGTTTCAATGAAATTTGATTTACGACGAAACCTTAACAATGTTGCAAATTATTAAGTGTCTGAACCTTGCACGCGGTCATAAAAACGAAGACATTCGCTGCCATCTCCGCCAGATGGTATCACAAGGTGTCGGGTTGGGTTGGGTGGCCGGTAGATGGGGCATATCAAACTGTCGATGCAGTCCCACGGTCGCTATCAATCAAAATCGATCATATTAAGCATTCAACTGAATGATAATATTTATAAATGTGTTGTTCAAAGATACATATTTGTGTTCATAATTAAAATAAACAAATTAATGTATAATATAAATCCTTAGCATCTCCTTTAAACAATATTATGTGTTCGTGTTGATAAATTAACGTTTAGACCGTCGTTGTTTTCGATTTTCATCGTGTATTGGTAATTTTGTATCTATTTTTATGTAACTGAAAGTGATAGGGAATTCTGTAAAATGTGCGGAAACCGGATCAAGAAATTGTTGCAAAAAATATTTACATAAAAAAATTAGCCAGTTGAACCCGTCAGGAAAATAGTTATCTTTCGAAACGATATAAAGTAAATGATAATCGTCCAGTGAGTCCTTTAGACCTTCGTTTTTCAGTATCAACTATTTTGGATTCCAGTAATAATTTTCACCCGTTCACGGAAACGTACCAAATTCATCTCGGCATTCGGTAATTTCCGGTTATTATCTATATATCCTTAAGCACGATTATCTTCGGAAAAACGCCGAAGATATGGATCGAGGCCCAGTATCAAGAACGTTCTCTCTTTTGCGGCACTCAGGAGATGAGATTTGAGTATCCACTTAGCCGAGTATGGAGAATGTCGGTCAGCTCACGTTCACTTCCAAATATCACCTTTACGAATATGCACATATTCCTTCTCAAACTCAGGATTGAGTACGTCTCAAAGCCAAAAAAAGAACACCAAATTGAGCATGATGGTCAAACTCATCTAAAAATAATGAGAACGAAACTGAAAGTTGAGTCAGAATTTTGACACACGTATGTTCGTGATAAAAGACCCGGGACTGGCACCGTTGGTTGAGTGCGAGAAGGCTAGAAAGGGTGATGGCACAATATGTAGGGTATGTAACGTTGATGTAACGATGATGGCACAGACAGTTTTGATATGACAAAACAAGTCACGACAGGGCTCATGTCGACTTCATCTTCAGGTGTTCAATTATACTAGAGTGAGGCACGCAGGCTATATATATAACATTTTTTGCGCTTAGTATGTGAATTTAAACGATGTATTGCGCGTTCGTATTTGTTTCTTACTGCTATGTATTAGCGTTCGTATATGTTTCTTTCTATGTATGCGCATTCGTACATGTTTGTTCGTGCTATGTTTGAGCGTTCGTATATGTTTCTTTGCGCTTTGTATGTGTGTTCGATTAGCAGATCCTTAAAAACGTAATGGTTTATGGTTAATAGGTTATATATCTTTAAATGGTGTTAAAACTTTGCCAATATTTTATCTGCGCTTTCTATCTTTGGATATATTAGGATAGTTCTTTGCGTTTCTGACACATGTTATAAGATCATAATCGTCATTATTTACTTAAGACAAATAATTATTTAAAACTTAATTTTCTTAATAATTGTTCAATTCTGGAACCATTACAATATTCGCCTTTCTGTCACATAGTGTCCCAGTCGCGTACAGTTATTTCAGCGGCACAGTATGGTACCGGATGTAATTAGAATTGCTAATTTAGACTCTGACCTGTCTGGCAGTTTACTTTTTAATAGAAGGCTTTCGAAGGATTCATCAGTGAATGTATACAAACGATAACTTGCGGTAGCTGTCATGTACTCGAGTGGCAAGGTTTTATATATCTACCATGTGTTTGAAACCAGTAACAAGAGACCTGGGATCGAGTCGCAAGCATGATTGTCAGATTGCTTTTAAGCTTTTAATAAGATACAACAACGGCATTGGCCACGATTCTCTAAACGCTCTTCTGCTGCTTACGATGCATATTACGGCAAGTGTTCACCGGAACTTTGCTCCATAAAAGCCATTTTGATATTAATTTTTTGTCAGTTTAAATAAAGCTACTCAAATACGTTAAACTAAATTCAGAATTAGAGCTAGTAATACTGTATATGAAAATTTCAGTTAATGAAATAGTAAATGTATACCCCTGTGCCCACATTTACTGTGATGTTATACAACAGAAGTTTGATCGAAACGCTAGATCCGTCATATGAAACCAAGACGATATATCCGTCAATCTACTTACCTATTGATAGTAGCACTTATTGTGAAAATAGTAAATAAAAAACATATTTATAGGGTTACAAACGGTCAGAAAGACTAACATTGACTCCCCTGGTTGATTCAAGCGCTTCTCACGAGATCTCCCTGGGTTCAATGCCAACTTTGGTCGGTTTTCTACGTACTGGACCAATGAGGTTTCTTCCGGTCACTCGGAATTCACCCCCAATGCGCACAGCACAAGGTCACACCGAACTGGAATATACTTTAGTGAACAATAAATAGCTGGACATTGAAGCGCATAATTTATAACACTTCATATCTCAAATCACCCATATTCACGTGTCTATTGTCGGAGTGCAAGTGGGGTTTCCTCCGGGTTGTCCGCCCTCCTTCCCCTGCAGCAAAAAACAACACAAGAACTAACGAACCATTTTCAGTAAAGTCTTTATAGCAATAAATTCCATCTATGATTCGAGATTGAGTATAATTATGTTAACAATGCATGAGCGCTGTGACACAATACGGGTCTTCATATCATACAGCATGAGGCGCGGAAAGACCTCATAACATTCGAAATACACATACATCTCGGATCTGGTCAGGCTGACGTCTTAGCAATAAAAGTACACATTATAAGAAATTCATCTTTTTGATTATGTAAAATACAAATTGTTGCAAAGAATAACAAAATTCTGATGACTACATGATCCTGCCTAGACGGATATTATCGCAATCACATTACAATATTGCACGTTGCCTCTACATTACTCCCGGTGTGCTGTTCTTCATCTTCTTCTTCCATGTGAGGTACATGGAAGAAGAATACTTAACTTCTCAGTCACTTTGCTTAGGATATGTAACTAGACAAAGTGAAAGCGATTGTTCAACCTTTATATTTAGGTTTTCAGCAGTTCATGTTCAGGGACTAAATAAGCATAGATCGCTCCAAATCCTAATCAGTGTATGCTCGCCTTGTCTTTGCCGTATATTTTCTTGTGTGTAGTTCAGTGTCTTTGGGAACATTTTGTAAATAAGCACATTGCTTTTTCTGCAAATGCAATAAGTGTATGTGTTATTATTGACACGTATTAAAAATACACGTCGAATACTTTCTGTGTATTGTGTTTGTTATTTTAGGTTTCACGGTGTATAGTTTGGTATATTTCCACGATAAAATTACTTATGTAACGTGTTTTCGCGACATTTTTGTCGGTCTTGTGAGGCAATTAAGCTATATCCACGTATCAAGTGTTTTTTTGTAGTTCTGAAAAGACCAGTTCGCTAAAGCTAACCCTGTATCAAACGTCTACCAGTGCTGTGGAATAGTTATGTCAGCTGTGCCCCAGATACGCTGTTTATCTGCTATTTCGCCCAATTGAAATGTTTAGAAACGCAAAGAAATAGAATATAATGCGTATAGAATACTCAACCATTTTGACTTAGATGCAAATCCTTTAAATTTGATGCGTATGACACAAGAGTTTGGATCCCAAATGCATTGCGCCTTTTGGGTATTTTCTCTTTGGTTTCATTCAGAAAATATTGATAGGAAGCACCTTGATGATGGAGGAAAAAAATAAAAGTAATTCAAACGCTCTACCTACTAGATTTCATGGTAAATAAAGTGTCCGGCTAGATTATTAATGACAACATTCATAACTTTTCAATCTGACTTAATCCGGCTTTCATTGCGCGTGTATTTGTAAAGCGACTGAACCCTCAGTTTCTACGACAATGCAAATAAGAACAGTGCTCGATGCTCGCACATTACATTACAAGATTTGTGTATGTTCAATGGGAATTCCCCAATCCCACAATTCACTTTGTATATTTACTTGCCTAAAATGGCGGATGTTTGTGTTGATGAAATTCTCTTAAACACATTAATATCGTCAATATTGGCCATATTTTGATTTTGAAAATTGAAATTGTAATAAATTAAAATTGGATTATCAGGTAAAGGATAGAGTCGGAATATGTATGTGTCAAGCGATCAAGACATACGGTAGGGTTTACAAAAATACTGACATAAAAGTGGGACTTCAAACTTTTGGTCTACGACATCAAAAATTTAAGGCTTGGAAGTCAGGACTTCCAATGTTTGAAAGTTAGTTGAAACGCTAATCAGATGTCTGTAGTTTTTGTTAGTCCAAATAATTATTGGACTCTGGGCTATTTTTTGTAAATATTTTTGAAGAATCCAAACTAGAGTGTATTCCAACCTTATATTTATAATTTAAAGGAGTATTGTTTTTGCGTGTGGAAAACAGCATGATTTGAACTAGGTGTGGCTTCCATAACTTAAAACGTCCCTTTTTATATTTTCTGACATTGTGCTACATGAAGCGCAAGTCTAGTCAGAACTATAAAGCCTGTTTGTTGAACTTTCTTTTCTTGTTATCCCCCACCAAAGGCGGAGGGATATAGAATTGGCTTTGTCCTTCCATCTTTTTTGTCTGTCAGTTCATCCATCTGTAAGGCAAAATAAAATAAATTCCTAGATTCTCATCCCTGCCCGCCCATCGAAAATCGTCCCGCCTGAATTTTTTTATTTTGAAAAAAAAATCTGTAAAAATATTCGAGCCGCAAAATACTGAGGACGAAATGGCTGAATGAGTACTGAAATAGCAAAGTGCGAATCGGCAACTCAATGTCTCCTAGATGCTTATTGATTTTTAACGGCGCACGAGCGTCATCTGAAATTTAAGTGATTGAGCGAAAACAACAACAAAATGTTTGTTGTTTATTTTGAGGTGTAGAAACCGCGTTACAACCGTAAAAGATTGGTACGGGGTGTCAAAATGTGCAGAAATTTAAACTCTCGCGGACCTGTACAATGAGTTCATTTGTGGTTCGTATGATCAAGCCCCATCGTTGAAAGTTGACAACCGGAAAATCGTCTGTGCCATGTCGGCAGAAATAAGTTAGAATTGACTCAGGTGTCACCCGATGTTACAGTTAGTCAAGCTGTCAGCTGTTTAGGAAATTTTATTGACTTGAGTATTGGAGACACCCCTGAAACTTCCCATAAATCTCCACCAGGTACAACAGAAAGAAAATATGTTCTCACTAGTATTAAATGCCTTGTTTTTATGGCACATGTTTGATGTCAATTATGCTAGATGTAGTTAGCTTTGCATATTGAATGTGTATCATCTTCATTCTCAACATCTTCATCCAATTAATACAAACTGAACTTGAAATAGTATTAAAATGCTGTCTATTGAATGCACACCATGTTTTAATCAATAATATCTAGTCATACTGAAAAAATAATGTAAAGGGTTCTGTAACAGATTTATATTTTCTTTTAATACTTTGTCTATGCAATGTTTTATTGAATGTCAGAATATGTTGAACATGATATTATAAGGGTAAAATAAAACAAAATAGTCCAATTTTTACTTTTATTCTATATAATTTTACATACATACATACATACATATAGGCGTTGTGCATATAAACCAACAAATTCGTGAACATTTCAATTCATTACTTATAATATTGGTCCGACACATAAAATGAAAAATAAACATAAAAACACCCACCTGCCCCAATTTTCCCCAAAATTTGGATGAGAATTTAGTTATTTATTTTCTATTGCCTAACAAACTTTTCAGGGCTATATACATGTATATGAAACTCTATAAGATGTCAACATGAAACATTTGTATAGATATCATAATCAATGAGAAGAAGCGCCATGCACAAGAACCATAACCCTTCACTTGCTTAAATAAGAGTTATTGCCTTTTGTTGTTTTTGAATGATGTTACTTTTCAGGGTTATATCTCATAAACTAAATAAGATTATATCAAAATAAAAACTTCATGTGTGAATAGATATCAATGAGGAGATGTTCCATACACAAGAACCATAACCCTACACTTTTCTAAATAAGAGTTATTGTCCTTTGTTGTATGTGTATGATGTAACTTTTCATGGCTATATCTCATAGTGATACTATTCAAGATTTCAACATGAAACTTCATGGGTGTATAGATATCAATGAGGAGAATTGCAATGCATAAAAACAAGAACCCTTATAATTAGTTCTGCTCCCGTCAATAACCAAAAATTATTTGGTGGGGATCTGAATTGTACAAATTTGCTTTAAATTTTACCTGGCAATAAATCCTAAGATTTGGTCATCAGTATACATTTATTTTAGAAAGCCATAAGCCATTAATTATATATTTTCAGTATAAATCATGGCTGTGAATATTGCTGGGCTCATTGTGCTAGTTGTTTTCTACCTTGTGATCCTTATTGTTGGCGTGTTTGCGGCAAGACGGAAAGGTCTGACTGGCCGGCCAACTCTCGAGTCATCCATCGTTGCTGACCGCAACATCAGCACGCTTGTCGGCATCTTTACTATGACAGGTTGGACATTGTGTTCAAGATTTTTAAGGGCATTGTTTCTTTGATTTGAGTTAGAATTAACTCCAAATTATCAAAATGTACCAGTATATAGTTCACCCACTCAATATATTTTTGGAAATGATTTGCATAAATTTGATAGGTCAATACATGGAAAATGAAAAATTATGGAACTTTATCACATATGTTTAGTCATTATAGTGTGCATGAACAGTTTTAGCTCACCTATCCACAATGTGCCTATGGTAAGCCAGTGCCTTTGTTGCAATTTTTGGGACTCAAATTGGTTCCCCTAATGAGTTTACTAATTAATTTCTCTCTTGAAAGGACTTGCAACCTTCCTTAACAGGATTTTGAGTTTTTGTGATACCCTTTTCTTCACTGTGTGTCATGGATCATAAGTTATAAAAATTTATGCTGAGCATTCTAGAGGCCACTTTTTTTCCAGCAACAACCGTGGGAGGTGGTTACATAAACGGAACAGCAGAATCCATAGCAACAGCAGGGCTGGTGTGGACACTGGCTCCACTGGGAATTTTCATCGGCCTAATAATAGGTGCGTTCTTCTTTATTTGACAAACAGCATCTTAAGTTTCATTTTCATATTTCATCACTATATCTCATTTTTTTTTCAAACATGGATATCCAAGGTATTTAAATTTGTTATCACAACAATATAATACTGTGATGGACCTGGCTGTCAAAAAAGTTAGTGTTCATGAAAGTTGATGAATGAACTAATGACATTACATGTTCATGATATCTTACATTTCTTACAAATATTATTTTCTTGATCTGATATTGGTAAATATGACAAAAGCAAACAGTGACTGCATGTTCTATCTGATTAATTGAAGCTTCATGTCATTTGTTGAATTACCTTGCAGTATTTGACGCGGAACCAATGAAATGTCTCATAAGCCATTGAGGAGTGCACTATTTTGCTAACCTAATATCTCACGGTTGCTTAAAATGCTAACATTTTTTAGTTGAAAATTGGTTCCAGCCATCAGCATCTGGAACCAAGCATTTAACAAGCTGAAATAAACATAAGATTTTTTTTTTCAGGAATGTTGACTTTACAGAAAATTCTTTCCTCTGTCTATAGGGAAATCTTGAATTAAATTTAGTTAAGGTTTTTAAGCTGTTTTGAGTAGTACCGCAATAATATATCAGTATATTGATATATTGCGTTATTTTGATGGATTTTTGGACACACAATGGAAGGATTTTAATGAAAACTTTCGAACTGGTATGGTGAAAATCAAATTTGATGGATTTTTGGACACAGAATGGAAGGATTTTAATGAAAACGTTCGTACTGGTATGGTGAAAATCAAATTGCTGTAGAATATGCAGATCACAATACTCGATATATAAGTAATCCACGCACACATATTGTGTTTGTTTCACAATTCAGATAAATCCAGATACTACACACATAATGTGTTTTGGCATATAGTTTGCAGACCTAGTTTATACACTGAATGTAATTGCACAATGTTTTATTTCCTTGATACTAAAGTCTTTTGTTTGTTAGTAGGTTGTGGTCCTTTAGTGGATATGGTGTCCACCTTGTAACCATGAGGGTTCAATCCCCACTCTGAGAGCTTCCTCAGGATTTTCTCTTCAGCCGCCAAGCACTGGTTTTACCCAGAAAACTGACTTGCGAGTGTATGGAAACTCTTAAGGCTTTTGATACAACTGAGTAGCAATAATAGGATTTAGGTCTGTTGTATATTTTTATCAGGTGGTGTGGTGTACGCAGGTCCCATGCGTGAACACCGCTACATGACGATGCTGGACCCGTTCTATGAGAGGTTTGGTGGTGTTGTTGTGATGCTGGTGTATCTGGCCTCTCTCTGTGGAGACCTCTTATGGACTGCCTCCATACTCTCAGCTCTTGGTAAGTCATACCTAACTACTAAGTATATAGTAAAAACTTCAATTTGTCTCAGGTCATATCAAACCTGTGTCCTCCTCTCAGCTCTTGGTGAATATATATTTTTCCTAAATGACTGCCTTAAATTACCAAGTGAAGGTTTCAAAAAAAAAAGAAAACAGGTTAATTCTCAATTTCAAAGTATTTGTTAGCAAAAAACACCACACTAATTTCCCAATTATGTTCAATTTTTCCCAATGGCTATATGTGATCTCTTTACAGGCACCAGTCTCAGTGTAATTGTGAACCTTGACCTCACAGTTGCTATAGTGACCTCAGCTGGGGTCACCGTGTTCTACACAATGATTGGTCAGATGATCAGTGTGGCGTATACAGATATAGTGCAGCTCATCTTCATCGTGTTTGGACTGGTAAGCTGGACACCAGACCTGCTGACATCTTCAAAACATTTAAAGAGATTATCTTCTTTTTTTTTATTCTTAAATGGTTGCTTAGCAATAAAGTCCCTCTTTTTATAAACACTCAGTACTCAAATAAAATGATTATTTCTTTTAACTTCATAAACAGTTGTCAGGCACATTTTGTTGTGGACATGTGAAAATAAGTAGTAGTAGTAAAATTGTTTTGTATTATTAAAAAAATATTGCCTTATGCATGCACTTTGTTGCTAAAAGTACTGTAGTACCTTAAGTGCACAATTATTGTCGACATAAGCATCGTAGACCAATCATCAATAAGCTGAATACATGTTAATGAAATTAATATTTTACTAATGGTAATATTCAGTGAGAAATTTTGATTTTCCCATCAGACTAGCAATTTTTGTTGTCCGCATCCTATGATGGATGGCACAAAGATTTGCCATTGTCCATCTATGATCTATCCTTCTGTCTGTCCGTCCAATTTCGTGTGTTTGTTGTGTAACACAACATTGATGGTGCTAGCGGAATGAAACTTTGCACACATATCAATAAGCATTTTAAATTGCACACCTCCATATTTTGGTTTATTTTGATATTTTCCCCATAACCAGAGTTATAGCATCTTTTTTCAGCAACAAAATACATTTTCTACACGACCGGGAACAATTCTCTTTCGTTCTGATGAGTTGTTATTGAACAACTGGAGTTGACTTCCTGGGCATTTTTGTTATAATGGCAGATGGCTCTTTTTTCAGAGTCTAAGTGTACCATTTGTGTTGACCAATGAGAAGGTAGGCAGCATTGATTTGATCTCCAACGATTGGCTGGGAAAACTGGACACACCCTCACTTCCACAGTGGATAGACCTGCTCATTGCTATGGTAACATGCAGTTTGGTTCATTAAATGAGCTTTTAATGTTTAAGCTTACATTAAACACATTCATTAACTTTGTCTGATAAAAACACTTAATACTTATGATGTTGGGATCATTCTTTATACAGTGATAGGTTCATCATATTCCCACAATGATGGGATCCTTTTATACTGACAATAATGGGATTATCCAATACAAACATTGCTGGGATCATCACATTCCCACACTGATTGGATCAGTGTTACACTCTCATTGCTCAGGATCTTCCTATACCCACAATGGTATCATACTGTAGCTACTTCAATATGATCATCCAAAAGCAGGGTTTTTCTCTTTTTGGAAAGAGGCCTTAGCCATTTGATTTTGGGAAGAATTATTGCTTAAATAGCTGATTTGGGATATCAAAAAGCTGGTGTAACTTTAGATTTAGTGGAAAACTGCAAGATTAAAAAAAAAATCTTTGGGAAGAGGCCTTTAAGGTTATTTAAGGTGTTAAACCCTTGTAGACACAGTGTTGGGATCTTCTTACACGCTAATAGTATCATGCAGTACCCTCTCTGATGTGATTGTTATACTTGTAGTGGGCTTATGCTATACCGGAATATATCTAAAATGTCACAAATACTGAACTTCATTAAAAAGTGTGATCAGTGAAAGTTTGTGATGTCATCTCACTTAAGGGAGACAATTTAAGCAGTAATGCAAATATATATATTGTCTTCCTCCAGCTATTTACCAAAACAAAATGTTTTAATTTAAACATTAGAATTTTCATCAGTTTTCCCATGTTATTGTTTGTTCTGCATGTTTCTATTCAGACATTGGGGACAATTCCGTGGCAGGCCTATTTCCAGCGTGTGTTGTCGGTACGCAGCGGTCGCCAGGCACAGATCCTCTCGGTGGCGGGGGCGTGTTCTGCCTTAGTCCTGGTCGTCCCCTCCATCTTGATAGGGGCTGCTGGGAAATCTGCAGGTGGGATTGGTTTAGGGGCTGCTGGGAAATCTGCAGGTCGGAAGGGTTCAGGGGCTGCTGGGAAATCTGCAGGTGGGAAGGGTTCAGGGGCTACTGGGAAATCTGCAGGTGGGATAGGTTCAGGGGCTACTGGGAAATCTGCAGGTGGGATTGGTTCAGGGGCTGCTGGGAAATGTGCATGTGGGAAGGGTTTAGGGGCTTCTGGGAAATCTGCAGGTGGGATTGGTTCAGGGGCTGCTGGGAAATCTGCATGTGGGAAGGGTTTAGGGGCTTCTGGGAAATCTGCAGGTTTGATTGGTTCAGGGGCTGCTGGGAAATCTGCAGGTGGGAAGGGTTAAGGGGCTGCTGGGAAATCTGCAGGTGGGATTGGTTCAGGGGCTGCTGGGAAATCTGCAGGTGGGATTGGTTCAGGGGCTGCTGGGAAATCTGCAGGTGGGATTGGTTCAGTGGCTGCTGGGAAATTGCAGGTCGGGAAGGGTTCAGGGGCTGCTGGTAAATCTGCATGTGGAGAGGGTTCAGGGGCTGTTGGGAAATCTGCTGGTGGGAAAGGTTCAGGGGCTGCTGGGAAATCTGCAGGTGGGATTGGTTCATGGGCTGCTGGGAAATCTGCAGGTGGAAAGGGATCAGGGGCTGCTGGGAAATCTGCAGGTGGGATTGGTTCAGGGGTTGCTTTGAAATCAGCAGGTCGGAAGGGTTCAGGGGCTGCTGGGAATCTGCATGTGGGAAGGGGTCAGGGGCTGCTGGGAAATCTGCAGGTGGGAAGGGTTCAGAGGACATGCTGGTGTGATAAAACGTGTGAACTTGTAGTTGTGGGAGAGGATTTGGAGGTTGATTAAGGGGGAGGGACTTGCAGTTGTGATGGGAGGATTTAAAAATGAAGGTTTGATGCGAGGTAATATACAGATATGTGTGTGTGTATGTCTTTATGGATGGGGATATTCATATGTGCTTTGGGAAAGGGTACATTCAGGTGTTATATTGGGATGGGACATCAATGCTTGTGATTGCAGTAAGGGACATACATGTCGAATTTGGATAAGGTATAAAAGATCGATGTGATTCTGGTTGCATTCAAATAGGGTTCATTTAGAGCTTACCTGAGCCCAACATGGTCATGATGAGCTTTTGTGATCACCTTTTGTCCGTTGATGGTCATCCATCATCATAAGTGACCTTGTGATTACTTTAGAGGCCACACTTATTGCCCAATTTTCATAAAACTTGATTAGAACATTTGTCGCAAGTGTCATGTGGGGTCACAAACTAGGTCACTAGTTCAAATTAAAGAAAAATTATGGTAACATTCTAGTTATAAATCCAGTAAGTGACACAATTTTGTTTAGCTTTATTACTTAGTCCAATTTGGCATAGGATGTTTGCAGTATCCCGATACAGTATTTATATGTACTTATCTTCGCAATGCTTACAATATATTTCAATATCCTTGATTTCTCTCAAAGTGATGCATAACTTAATTGGTAAGTACTGGTTCTTCACAAGAAATGGACCGAGATAGTTTCCATAAATTATAGTCTTTTGATGCAATCCAGGTAACATAAGTAGGTTTTAAGTTAGGTTTTAAATTAACATAATTGTAAGAAATAAGAAAATATGTTAAATGCTCTATATGATGGTTGCAGGATAACTATTTAAGAGTACTGCACTGGTCATGTAATTGTCAAACTTCTTTTTCATAATTGTCAAGGCATGCAATGTTAAAAACTGTTCCATACAGGGTTAATTGGCAATCAATCATTCCTTTTTCTCTATATTTTGGACAAACAAATTTCATTCTGAAAAAACCCCACCCACCCTGTATTTTAAAGACTGGTCAATCGGATGCCCATCTGAAATTCGTCTGTAGACAGTTTACTGTGAGCCAGATGAAAATAAATAACCATGAACATTAGCCTCACTCTGGGAAAACGGGAATGAATGCATGTGCGTAAAGTGTCAACCCAGATTAGCCAGTCCAGTCTAGTCCATTCAGGCTTATCAGGAACCACACTTTCTGCCTTAACTGGATTTCTGCTAAAAAAGAGACTTCCTTTTAACCAAAAATACCATAAAAGCGCATAGTGTGGCCCTTGATAAGCTGGTGTGGACTGCACAGGCTAATATGGGACAACACTTTACGCGTGAGCATTAAGCCCCGTTTTCCCTGATTGAGGCTCAAATGCTTGGTTCATGTGACCAGACACAGAATGACTTAAGAGAATAGAACCCAAGGCCATGATATCTTTATAATGAAGTAATATTGCAATAAAATTTCTATATTTTCCCGAATTTTAATTACAAAAGTCCTAAAGGTATTATGAAAATATTCTTTTATTGTTCCAATATTTTCTTAGTTTAGACCTTTTCGTTTTCATTTCAATTGCATCAAAAGCCTATGACATTGAAGCACTATCCAGTCTTCTGCCTTCGTAGAACCAGTACTTTGCTGCTTGCTTTTTCCTTGTTTGACAGTGTGGGTTCTATTTCAGATTGGAACGCTACCCGACTGGGCGTATCGCCGCTGGACGTGGGTCAGGGAAGCGCAATACTGCCCCATGTGCTACATGAGTTCACCCCTCCAGCTGTCTCCATACTGGGTTGGTTATCTGTTACATCAAATTTATGTTTGGTTGTTGTTCAAACTTGGTTATCATGTGCTCAATGATGATGTAGTGGCCCAATAACAAATTTGGTTGATTGCTTACTATAATAATGAAGTTTGTTGCCAGCAGAAGTGTTAAAGTGTAATTTTAAGTAGTATTATATAAGAATAGGTATTTATCATAACTTTAATATAATACAAATTTTGAGTTATTTAAATTAAACGTTCATTTTTTTTTTCTTTCATTCAAAACTGAATAATAAGCAGTTATAGACGGCTTTATTTTGAGTGAGAAAGGGCCAATTAACTCAACTGGGGTATTATGCTAACAGCAGTTAACTGTTGGATCAAATTATTTTTGTAAATTAAATTCATAAATATTAAATCTTAAAGCTTTAAATGTTTGCTCAATATTTTTTGACTTTGATATGTATATATTGCTTGCTAAAAGTATAGCTTGTTAGCAGAACTGGTAGTGTTTTGAGTATCTGAACCTTGGGCTCCAGAATTCTTCATTTGAGCCTTGTTAGTTGTTCTGAGAAAATTGGGCATGTGCGTAAAGTGGTGTCCCAGATTAGCCTGTGCAGAGTGCACAGGCTAATCTGGGACGACACTCGTCGCTTTTATTGTATTTATCTTTCAAAGGGAGTCTCTTCCTAATAAAAATCCAGTTTGCACAGAAAGTCTTAATTAGCCTTTGGGGACTGCACAGGCTTATTTGGGATGACACTTAACACACATGCAATAAGCCTAGTTTTCCTAGATGGCGGCTCATTTCTAACCTATTGTAGGCCTAGGCGCCATATCAGCGGCTGTGATGTCATCCATGGACAGCTCTGTGCTGGGCTCCAGTTCCATGTTCACATTCAACGTGTACAAGAACATCCTTAGAAACAAGGTAATGTGTACAAGAGCATCCTTACAAACAAGGTAATGTGTATGAGAGCATCCTTACAAACAAGGTAATGTGTACAAGAACATCCTTAGAAACAAGGTAATGTGTACAAGAGCATCCTTACAAACAAGGTAATGTGTATGAGAGCATCCTTACAAACAAGGTAATGTGTA
>VMBQ01000851.1:7466-28935 GCA_007657795.1 Dreissena rostriformis | reverse complement strand
AAAAAAATAGCCGACAACGACCGATTTAGCGTTAAATTTCCCGGGTACGTTTTAGTATATTTACCGTACCCGGGGTACATGTAAGTATACTTAAGAGTACCCGGGGTCCATGTAAGTAGTACCCGAGCCGACAATGACCAATCGAGCTTTAGAGCGTTAGTATGTCAAAGTTCATGGTGTCATGTTTCTAATGTTGACCGTCATAAGTTAAAGGTCGACATTGTACACTGACTAATAAACTTATTAACTGACTCAATGGCCAATGGATGCAAAATCTTAATTTCAATTATTTGGCTGGTATAATGCTGAAAATCCGGAGAAAGCCGATGCTACTCGACGATGACTGACGAAAATATCCGAATCTTCAATTCAATGTGTTTCGTTGGCTCTGTTTTCCGATCAGGATTAGCACAGCTACAACTTTTTAAGGTCAATCCGCGATAATCTCCTTAACACGCTATTAACATTGCACTGGTGTATTTTTGTTATTCATACAGTCCTTTGAAATAACTTTGATTAAATTAATTTAAGTGAAGGATTCGTTTGACATTAGTTTTCCATATTTTTATCGATCATTTGATTACCAAATTATGACCATTGGAATAATAATTATGCGACCATAATATGTGAAGGAATTCTATTAATATTCAACTGCAAAAACAGAATATCGTTTGTTGAAAATCAAAGTCTCGAACAACAAATGTGTCAACTTATCAATTTATTTTCTACTTTAGTTTATGTGACGAATTGATTTACTTTACGTTGACGGCATGGCGAACATAACTGAAAACAGCAGCGATGACCCTTGGTACAAGGATCTGACCAACCGTAAGTGAGACTGATGCTGTCTTTTTATTGGAAAACAACGTATCGATTTCACCATATGTGCGTAAAGTGTCGTCCCACATTAGCTTGTGCTGTCCGCACAGGCTAATCAGGGACGACACTTAATTTCCGCCAAGACTGGATTTTCGTTTAAAAGAGACCTCCTTAAAACGAAAAAAACCATAAGAGCAGAAAATGTCCCTGAATATCGTGTGTGGACTGCACAGGCTAATCGTGGACGAAACTTTACACACATGCATTAATCCCCGTTTTCCAAGAACGAGGCTTGTATGCATGTATTTTGGTACTTTGCTCATTTAAGAACAAGTTTGACTGTTTTATATTGCATGTCTTACATACCGATAGATCTGGTGACATGTCTTCTACCAGTTTTGTGGATGAATATAAGGACTTCAGTTTTAATGTTATGCATTGAAGATGATTTCTGTGCGAATGTTACATGGTGTTTTTGGTTACATATTATCCAATATATGATTTTTTGTAGTTGAATGTTCCATAAGCACTGACTTATACCGTGCACGCGTTTTCTTTCCGAAGAATACACATTAAAATATTCATTTGCAAACTACGACAAAAGACCATATAACGATGTACGATGTTGATTGGCCATCATTGTCATATACTTATGGAGAAATTGAACTAAATTTCAATTAATATGAGTCTCACTCTGTGCAAACGGGGCTTAATCCATTTGCGTTGTGTGTCGTCCCATAATAAACTGTGCAGTCCACACAGGCAAATCAGGGACGACACTTTCCGCCTTAACTGGTTTTCGCTAAGAAGAGACTTCCTTTAAACGAAAAATAGCATAACAGCGGACGTCACAGCTTTTCTTGGAGGACACTTCGCGCACATGCATTAAACCCCTTTTTTACACAGCGAGGCTAAATTAATATCTAGAATGCACACGTTTTCTGTTGGTAGGGGCGACAGAGTGACACTTAACATCTTCATCTCCAAGCTTCTTTTCTTCAATGCTAGTCTTCGTTTTAGAGTTCACATTTTCGGAGCAGGGTCTCAGATAAGATTGTAAACTACGTTCGCCCTCATTTAAAACGTTTATTGATGTGATACGGCTAAGAATTGTTCAGAAAAAAACATCCGCGACATAAGTCACAAGTCTTTAATCTCAATGATTTTAATGATTATCGTTTTTCACCAAGAAACGCCAATTAGCATCAATACCATCTTTTTTTCAAAGAAGTTTCTTGTTTCTCATACCTCTACACGTCAGTGACAAAGGCCGACATATTATTATTTTTAAGTCTTAAGTCCCGTAAATGAAACCACTCCCTCCCATGGTCAGTGCGTACTGATATGCAAAGTTTGGTAAATAAACCGAACTATGATCATTAGAGACTCGTTCTGGGAAATGAGGGCTTAATGCATGTGCGTAAAGGGTCATCAGAGATTAGCCTGTGTAGTCCGCACAGGCTAATCAGGGACGACGCTTTCCGCCACAACTGAACAATTCCATTAAAGCAAAAAGTGACCTCCCTGATTAGCCTGTGCAGACTCCACATGCTAATCAGGAATGAAACTTTACGCACATGCATTAAGCCCAGATTTCCCAGAAAGAGGCTCATAAAAACATGTGTGGCGTGACAATTTCTTCGTTTCTGCACTATTTCAGCGGAACTTGGTGTGATCGACGGGGTGTCCAATGCGGTCTTCTTCGGCGGCATCCTTGGCGGGCTCCTTGCGATCGTCGCTATTGGGGGCCTTATTTACCATTGTAAACGGTACTATACTCATACTTGCTGATGGTCCTTGCTTGATCTCGTACGGTCCTTATTTACTCAAATTATTATTATTTTGTTTCACATTGGGTCCGTATAGCATGTTTGCCCAGTTATAGTGCATACTGAGCCAACATAGGCGCTCTTGGAGGGACCATTATGGGCTGTAAAGTTTGGATCAGATACGGTGACGTATCTGGGACCCCCAGGTTTTTAATAAGGGCAAGATTATGCATATGGGTCACACAATGAGCTCAGTATGTATCTCAGCACCGGTTTACCAAATGTGGGACGGACATGGGGGTGCTGGGACTCAAGTTGGCTTACTTGAAGTGGCTCCACTTGGGCCTCATTGTTTGGCACTTTATGGCCCAGGTAGCGGCAAGCAATACCATTTGGGTCTAGCATGGGGCTTTTTTTTCGCCACGATATATCCAAAATTAACCTCATATAAGCTTGCTTGCTGGGTAGTTCCGAAGTTTATGCTAATTACTATTCACCCTGGAATCGTTCATCGAGTTGTATTTAATAGAAGCCTTTCATGAGATATGAAAAAAGAAAAGTATTTCAAAGAATCAAAGATTCATGTTCTCGCGATTTTCCGTCGATTCTTACGGACTTCTAGATATCAGTCAAAGCGGATTATCGGTCCTACAATTATTGAGGTCAATATCGGTATTTTTTCTAAACAGTCGTTAAATAACTTGTAAAATTATTAGTGAAGCATATAATGAGATCTTCTTGGTAGAATGAAAGGCATATGAGTTTCACTCTACTCGTTTAAATCCTCATTGTGCATTTATGAATTACCTCCATTTTCGCAGGAAGAAGGACTTAGAGAAGCAGTTGCGCGAAAAGGAGGAGAACGAGAGAGCGCGCGCCAACAACAAAGTGGCGCCCACCGGCGACATCTACGACGAAATGGAGGAGGAAATAGCGCGCCACGAAGAACAAAAGAAGAAGTTGTCAAAATACCTTGCGTTTCTCACGCAGAAAGATGGTGCCGGGCTTCAAGCGGTTAATCAGAAACGTCTGGCGGCGCAGCAGGCGAGAAAGAACAAGGGCTGGTTCTAAGACCTAGCCCCTCGGCTCCAAATGGTCTCTAATCGAGAATGCTTGTTGCATTTTGACCAGTGAGAATGATTGGTACAATTTAGACTAATGAGAATGATTTTTACATTTTAGACCAATGAAAATAATTGTTACCTTTTAGACCAATGAGAATGATTGTTACATTTTAGACCAATGATAATGAGTGTTACATTTTAGCTTTCGATTGGTTGTTATGACTTAAATTGAGCTCAATAATATTCTAAGTCCACAAAAGTTTTCGGTCTTTAACTAAGTCTTAACTTAAGGAAACATTTAGACCAATCAGAATAATTGTTACATTAAAGCTTTGTACTTCTTAACTCTTAATAGTGTTATCTATTTGATTGATGATTATTTAGTAACGAAACGATATTATTAATATGTATCCATGTCCATGTGTTTCATTTCTTGTATTTGAATATAATGTAAAGTTTCATTTGGGAATTTATGACATTATTTTAAATGGTAATTTTGCTAATCTGTGAACATGTGTCCGTAAAAGCTCTGGTTATATTGGTCGGCTACACTGTATTCTTCGTTTACTTATAACGATTCCCACTTAAGGTAGCGCACCCGTTATGATTTCCCGCGTGTTTTTTTCTAAGATCGAAGAGCTTTTTTACCTGTTTACTTATGGATATCTAAATGAAGCAGGAACGAATGTGTTGTTGTCGTGGCCGAGTTGTTAAGGCTTTTGACTAGAAATCTTTTGGGATCTTCCCGCGCAGGTTCGAATCCTGCCGACACCGCATATTTTTTGCGACGCGTTTTATTTCTTTTCTAACGTAATTTGATTTAATATAGCATATAAGCTATGTTTATTGTTAAATATGTTGCAATTTTTATGCACATTCTTCAATTTTTTAAATTAAAACAACGTTATGGCTAAATTGGGTGATTTACTGCTGAAAATATGAATCATGCATGTTGCATTTTTTATTTTTATTTCAAAAAGTAAACGGTAAATCTGTCTACTTCTTCGTATTTCTGCTGTATATAGTGTATCTATAAAAACTAAGTTCAAAATATTACTTAAATGAAGCTATTTTGAGTTTTATGACAATTTGGTTTATTTACCAACCTAATTTCTACTTGGCTGAAACCACTTACATTTCATGGCGCTCTTCCATAGATAACAAGTTATAAAAAATAAATGTCTGTAAAGGAATACTTATTTCATCTCGTTTAAACTTCAAACACCTTTTATGGAACTTGCATATACCCCAGGGGTGCAAATAAACTGGATGGATAAAAGCCGAGCGTGGGGGTGGTTTTGATTATTTTTTTTTAAGCATGGAAAGCCTACCTAAAAATGTGCATGTAGTTCAGTAAAATGATGCTGATTAAGTAAATATATTTGGAAAGGTGCCCATTACGGGTGCGCTACATTAAGAATAAGAATATGCAATGACATGAAGAAAGGTACGTTGATCTCTGAGCCCGAGCGGTGGAGCTGTTGGTATACGTGCTAACTGTATTGCCTCGTGTTCTAGGTGGACTTTATGTATTGTTAATTGTTGCTTTACACGCATGTTAATCATTAAGATCTTAGCATTAAACTAGAAGCTGTCACAGACAGTGCATCCCTCGCCACAGATGCATTGTTGCCGAAAGGATACGGAATTCGGGATTTATTTTAAGGAACAAAGAAATACTGCAATTACAATTAAGGCCATGATATCATAAAACATTACACAAACGGCAATAACTCTTTAAAAAAATAACGCAATTGTGAAGCATTGACGCACGCACATAGATACGCTAACGATGTCTATATCCGAACGCCTTTCGGCGAGGAATTCTCCAACAGCAGGTCACAATTTCTCAAATATCTCAACACACCTTATCAGGTTTGCTTAAAAAGTTATTCAATTTGATTTTACAAAAAAATGTCCTTCAAAAATAATTTGAGAATAAAATGTATTGAAAAAATAAAAACAATCTTTTTAAATGCTATTATTTTATTTATTTACGTCTGAAAACGTAATGAGATATGAAAATTGTCAGCAACATGACCCAAAATTACAAAACATCGATCCCAGCACCCAACTTAACATCACCACATTCAACATTATCAGAAACATCAGCATCGCCACCACCATCAACAGCACCATCATCAGTATCATCATCGCACACCATCTTCAGTAAACTCTTTATTATACTGCTAATAAATCGACAATAGTGACCTTCTCTTTATATAGTGCAATGTTTTCTCATCACAAGTTCAAACCCATTAAAGGCTCGGAAAGAATTGTTTGGGGAATATGGGTCCCTCCAGGTTTGGTAGCGTGTAACGCCGCCGTTGGCGTAGATGCAGCAACAGACGATGACGCTGACGACGGTAGCGATAAACACAATGGCGGCGACCACGACTGGACCGATTATCAAGTATAGAAAGTATCGAGAAGAAATCGGCGCTCTTACAGCCCGAAGCGGAAGTTCGCAATAAGCATAATAGGAATAATGACCGCCTGAGCTTAAACATTGGTAGTTAGGACATATTTCGAGGGACATGTAGCCAATGACGCAGATTTCGCTACCGGTCACTGGACAGTGGGAAGCGCCCGGTTTTGGGTTTGTTGAAAAATCCTGATTGTAAGCAGATTATACATATGCACATTTTATAATTTGAATAATATTAACATTAAGAAATTGTAAAACATATAATTGCAAAGGTTACATTCTAAGGATTATGTTAACTCGAATCTGAGTTCAAGAAACACACACTTTTTAGAATGAGTTGCTATTTTTGTCCCCCATCATGTATTTACTCCGCCCGCAGGTGCATTGTATATGCATTCAAAGACCTATACAATACATTACATCATTGTATTTGATTCATTCGATGTCATCCTGCTCCACACCTTACAATGGTTGATGAAAGTAGACTTACAGTTAACAACACGACAAAAATAGTGTATAATAATATTTGTTTAATTGTCTTAACACTATCTTAAAAAGATAGGTATCATCGGCCAACTGATAGATTTTATATATTCAATGCTATCAATTCAAACGAACTTAATTGTTTTTGAGTTCCGAATTGAAATTGCTAGTATTTCAGGGCAAATAATAAAGATGTAAGAATTTACCGGATCTACATGTCGACGTAAGAATTCATTGATTCGAATTGAAGTCATGGTGTTAAACAAGAAAAATGTTACTCCAATTAAAATGCAAAATGCTATTTAAAAAGTTAATCCAATTAAAATATTTCAACAATTAAAAGTGTTACGCGAATTAAAAATGTTACTCCAATTCAAAAATGTTACTCCAATTAAAAAATGTTAATGAAATTAAAAATGTTACTCCAATTAAATTTAAAAATGATTTTCTATATAATAAAACTCGAGTTTATCGAATGTCTTTTCAAAGTCAACCATCGTCAAAAGTCCCAGGGATATTGTTATCTTCTCTGAATGCCATTAACAGAGTTTCTAAGAAAAGTTGGTAATTTATGGAAAATTGTGTAAGCTCCTTTTCCAATGAATTTAAAGAGTAGACAGGTAGGGCATACTGTATATTGATCTATTCAATCTCAAGTTTTATAGTTTTAAGAATCTATATTGTGGAATATAGATTTATTAAATTTCCATATATTTTTGTAGTTTTTCCATATTTTTTAGTGTTACATTTAACTTGCTGATGTTTCCACACACTATATTTAAATAACACAATATCCGTCGTTTACATATACAATAGACCGCGCAAAAAAAGAATCGTAATATTTAAGCAAAATCATTGTTATCCGCCCAAAATTGGAAATACATAATCGAAGTAAAACGGCTTTGTTTAACCACAAGCGGGCTTTGATTTAAGTGGGTCGTGAATCTCCTGTGTTTTTACGTGGACTATTTTTAATATAACCTTCTTTACTTTAATTTACATATATTTAGTGGAATGTAGCCCCGAGTAATGATATATCTTTTCGTTAATTTATCTTACTTAGCTCCAATTTTATACGTCGCTTGGTCGCCATATTTTCGGACGAAGGGAAGATTTTGGACGAAGAAAACAAGCGCGTTTTACGTCATTTTATATACAGCTACTTTAATATAGGTAGAAAACAATACACAAAACACTCTTTCTTTCTTAAGCGCATTTAAAAATGTAGCCACACTTCATATTTTGTGAATTTTGTCATTTTAAATCAGATACAACGAAATGGATAGCCCGCCGAAGTTGACCTATTTTCCGGATCCGACCTTCGGATATAATAATGACGACACTTAATGAAAATTCCTTTAACGCAACTTTATTTAGTACATCAAATGATTGGTCATGCTTCTTAAATAAAGTTATCAGTACATGGTCATTTATAATATAGTTATTTTTTATTATAAATAAGGTCCTTATTTATGCATTCAACCAGGCCTAGAGGCTAGACTCCATAATCCATTCACTATTGTGGCCTATTAGATTCAGGGCTTTTTCAAGTCATTTTGGGAAAAGGAGTTTGGTCTAATTTTGGATTTTTTTATCGACAAAACGGATCAAATTGGGATTTTTTCTATCAACAAATATTGACACAACGGGCCTATTATTCAAATAAGGAGAACACAATCATATAAATTATAGTTATATACTTTGCTAGATCTGTATGAAATACAATTAAGATATAACAAAAATTAAGAAGCAGAAGAAGCCCTGAGATTATTTTAAGATAGGGCACTTTTAGTTGACACATTTCTTTAAACCAAATCTCATAAGTTTATCCTTAATTCATACCTTGGTTATGTTTGCACACTGCAATGGTTCTTCATGCAGTATTAATTATAATGTCTTCCATCCAGACAAATGTTTCATTACCATTGTGCATGAAAATATTAAAGCATTTGCTATTGCTGTATTTCAGGGTAAAACACAATCATGGGAAGGCCAAAACGAACAATCAAAAAGGTACAGGAATTGTATATACAAAAGCGTTAATAATACTATAAGTAACATTATAACTAGGACCCTAAGTCAATGTTAACATTGTAATGATATGACTAATATCACTATTGTTGTCAAGTTATAATATATAGAGTTTGGGCTTGCTTGGTTGAACTGCTTATTTCTATGCATGAAACAATACTTTTGTTGGCAGACAAAGAAAATGAAGGAAAGCATGGAGGGAGGGCTGAAAGTTAAGATGAAGTCAAACACAAAGAGCGCAAAGAAGTCTATAAAAATGAAGCTGAAGAAGATTTCCAAACCACAATCAGACGATGAGATGGAAGACACACCACCTTCTTCCCCAGTATACGATCCAAACAACTCAGATGACGAGGACCTGTCAGAGCCCGGATCTCCCGAACCGTCTTCCTCTGAACATTACGGGTCATCGCGGGGCCTCGGGAAGCCACGTCGAGCGTATGTGTCATACAGTCAGGAACAGCTACTGAGTGCCATACGTGCAATAAAAGAGGATCATCTGTCCATATACAAGGCAGCTGAGATGTACGGTGTGCCTAAGTCAACACTGCACGACAAGGTTTGAAACTTGGCAAAGATTTTTAGCCTTTGTTTGTAATACAGATACTTAAGGCTGAATCAAGAAACTAAAATTAAGTAGCCAATTAGATGTTTTACAGTCATGGAATGTATCTGAACGGTGTTAATGCCCCAATGCAAAAATGAAAATACATCAAACAGATCAGATTCCAAACTTTTTCCTGTAGTAGGCACTGTAGCGAATAGCTATTATGCAACCTGGCAACTTAACTTGTAACTTAAATGTTATATTGGTGATTATGTTGCTTTCAATTAGAGTTGTAAGATATAAAATTCTTGAGGCTTTTCTCAAAATTCAAAGTTATTGGATCTAGATTACCAGCCTTTGATATTAATTTGTATTCCAACATGTTTGCAAGTAGCTTGTTATAGGCATCACTTGTGTGTGCTAAGCAATGAAATAAACTTCATCCCAAATGATGTTTTTGTTCTATACAGGCAAGTGGAAAATCAAACATGTTGTTCCAACGCAAAGGTCCAGCCCCACTACTTTCATACGACGATGAGAAAAAGCTGGTAGATTACCTGCTGCAGATGTCAAACCTTGGCTACATGTTCAACATACAAGAACTGCGCAATCTTGCCTCCGAACTTGCAGCTGAGAAAGGGGTGGTGTGTGAGGGACAGCTCCTGTCACCACGCTGGCATAAAGGCTTCCGCACACGCTGGCCAATTTTAAACGAGAAAGTGTTCGGCGATTTTCGGACGTGCGAGCGCAAGCTCAAGGCTGAGACACCAAGAAGGAAGACTCTAGAAGTGTTTGAGATCGAAGAAGATGGTGACCAATTGCAGATTTCCACCATGGCTGATGAAACAGATATCTGCTTGTACAACTATTACACAGAATTGCGGGTGATCATGGAGAAATACGACCTTATGGACAGACCTGGGCGGGTATTCTGCATAGACGAGGTAGCCATTCAATACGAGTCCGGACAACCGAAAGCACGACAGATCAAGTCACTGAAAAGTTCATTTCCTTCTCGGTCAGAAACAACTGTGGTGAGCTTGATTGGCTGCGGAAACGCCCTTGGTAATGCCGTGCCACCTTTTCTGGTGTATCCGGGCCACAAACTCGATCAAGATTTACTGAAGGGCAAATATCCTGGTGTGCAGGCAGTAAACACTGAGAATGGACTCACAGACTATTCCACCATGAAACATTATCTTGAGAAACATTTTATTGAACATGCAATGATGGGAATGCGTAGTCGAACACCCCCGTTGCTTGTGCTGTATGATGGCTCCAAATCCAAAATTAGTCCAGATACCATAATCTGGGCAAAAGGTCACAACATTATTCTGTTTGTACTGCCACCAAGCTCGTCAAATCTTAAATACCCGCTTGAAAAAGGCGTGTTCCGTAACTTCAAAGAGCACTTCATTAGGGAGACAAGGATCTTTAGGGAGATGTACAATGTCGATGCAATCTCGAAGAAAGCGATTTGTAAAATAGTGTCTGAGGCGTACCCCGTTGCGATGTCTTGTAAGAACCTGGTGGAGATGTTTGGAGACCTGGGAATATTCCCCTACAAGCCTTCAATGGTGCTGTGCGACGAGTTGAGAACCGAACGATACAACAGACTGAAGAAGTACCACTCCATCAAGAAGAGGCCGCCAGGCATGAAAGACAAGGGAGTGCAGGTAGGTGTCTGGTCCAGTCTTTGGTGAATGGGGTCAGGTTCAGGGCTTTAAGCACAGTGGCATCCATGTGCCTCAATTTCCAAATCAGCCCTACCTATAAGCCTAAATTTCCCAAAAATGGCACCCCTCTGCACACATGTTAGGAACGTCCCAGTACCTAAATTTCCAATTGTTACCTCTGTGTTCTTTTTTAGCGCAGAAGTAATGTAGAAATTAAATTATCAGACACATCATATAATATTATTAAGAAAAATGGAACTTATTGCCAAAATCTTGGTGAAAGGCCTGCTCATCATTTGGGTAACATGACATACCCATGAAATATGAGAATTTAAGCAAAAATTAAAATTTTAATAGGGGAGCAGGTATTATTGTTTGATTTATACATTTATTATTATTAGTGACACAACTAACATAAAAGTTAAAACAGAAACTTTCGAACATAAATATTACAGTAAAATGGATATTGCAACTTTAAAACTCTTTGTTTCTAGACCAATCATCTCTGTTTCTTAGCATCTGAAAGTCAAGCCATCTTTTGAGAATTTGGATTTGTGAAAAAAGATGCTTTTTGCCAAAATAACCGCTATTAAATCAGCCAAATAAAAGCCTTGAAGTAAATCATCAATTGACTGGGTTATTTATGCTGGCGCTTGCATTATTAAATATTGTAAACTTGAAATGTTAACCTTATGGCCTTAACAAATCTTCTCTTTGACAAGGAGCAGAAGTTTCATATTTGGTATGTAACATCTTACTTTCGTCCTCTACTATAAGTGTTTACATCATGTCCCTGTGGTCAAATCATGCCCTGAGGGGGTGGTGGTGAAATGGTATGTTTGTACATGTTTGTTTAAAAAACGGGGCATGTTATTGGAACATCTTTGGAATGTAGCGTCCACAAAAAAAAGTCTGCTGAATAACACAAACAGTTTAAATGATCATCATGAAACTTGGTGATCATCATGAAACTTGGTAATCATCATGAAACTTGGTGATTATCATGAAACTTGGTGATCATCATGAAACTTAATGAAACATGATCATCATGATACTTGGTGAAACATGATCACCATGAAACTTTGTGAAACATGATTATTATGAAACTTTGTGAAACATGATTATTATGAAACTTGGTGATCATCATGAAACTTGGTGATCATCATGAAAATTGGTGATAATCATGAAACTTGGTGATAATCATGAAACTTGGTGATCATCATGAAACTTGGTGATCATCATGAAACTTGGTGATCATCATGAAACTTGGTGAAAATATTTGTGGGCATTATATCTCGACCAAGTCATAAAGCACCACTTGAAGCACTTTAGAATTATTGATTCTTTTTTTATAATTAAGTTTTCCTTGTCTGCACTCTAACTTAAAACAGTTTAATTGATATCATCATGAATTTTGTTGATAATGTTTATGGGCAGATAATCTCATCCAAGTTCAATAAACAGCTAGATCTCATGAAGTATTTCTAAATAATGGCCCTTAAACTATTATTGTCTATAATCAATTGGTCAAATGAACATTGTCCACTCTTATCCTCAAGTAGTTTCAATAGAATCTTTTATCAAACTTTGCCACAATGTTTGTGGGCTTAAATTTTTTGCCAAGTATAATTATCAGCCAGATCATCTGAAGCACTTCTGAATTATAGTCCTTGAATAATCGGACGTTTGCCTAATTAATGTTGTCTCTTTTTAAGGTCTTACTCAAAAAGCAAATAGTTTTGATCTTAGATTCATCCAACTAGATCAGTGTACATGTAGCCCTGAACATTAAACGATCGTATTTTGTGACAACTTGGCACTTACATAGCAAAATAACTAACTGGAAAAGATATTTGGTATTTGAAGTCAGATAGTGGTTAACTACAAAGATTGTTAGAATCATGATCTTGTAATTAAAAATGGCTACTTTATTTGGGATCCCATGACTAATAAAGACAATGAATTGTAAATTAAAAAGAGTTCCTCTCTGAAACTACTAGGTCAACCATCAAGATATTGTATGTTTATTGTGTTGCATAACATGTAGTGATACTATACATGTCATGTTTTTGTGATAAAATTGACTTCACATGGATATAAAATAAATTCATGCTATAGACTTGTATTGCAAAGTTACTTTTAAAATTATTCTTTTTTTAAACGACAAGGCCCAGAACTATGCTATTTGGTGAATGGTGATATCATATATTTGTTCTTTAACAATGTTTGTTCAAATTATGCATCCAGGCTAAAAAACTGGCGACATCCCAGTTATCATATTTAAAAATATAGACTTTATTAGCGAAATGACTTAACAATTTTCTTTTGTCACACAAGGTCTAGACGGTTTTTTTTTTATGCACATTGTAGGTACCAAGTTTGTTCAAATCATGCGTCTGGATTCAAAATGGACCACACCTGGTTTTTAAAATGGTTAATATTTCAAAATGCATTACTCAGCCAAACAAATTTGGCCATTTTGATAACATTAGAGATGACACTGTTCTGTATACGGCCAGATATTCATTCGGGATGACAGCCAGTTGAAGCTGATAAAGGCAGGCAAGCGTCGCATGATCCTCCAGGAGGATACTACAGTGACCGACGTGGACTCCACGCTGACCTTCCTCCGCGGCAAGAAGATCCAGAAAATGTTGGAAGGAAATGCTGGGATACGCACACAAAGAGATGTCTCTGATTATTCGGACACTGACGGTAAAAGTTTATGAAAATTGTGTTGATTTGGCTAAAATACAACTGCATGTGCGCTTAATAAGGAAAAAAAAAATCACTGCCTAATAAGGGATGACATTGGTATCCTACCCAGATGGGTCTTTTGAGGTTTCAAAATCTTTTTACAAATGTAATTCAAGGAGTCTGAATGAAGACATTTTCCCATAGTATTGTGTGTGATTTCTCACATAGTCTTGTGTGTGATTTCTCACATAGTCTTGTGTGTGATTTCAGAGGAGTATAGACTATAGTCTTGTGTGTGATTTCTCAAAAAGACTTGTGTGTAATTTTTCACAGTATTGTGTGTGATTTCTCCCATATTCTTGGTTGTGATTTCTCCCAAAGTCTTGTGTGTGATTTCTCACATAGTTTTGTGTGTGATTTTTCACATTGTCTTGTGTGTGTCTTCTCACATAGTCTTGTGTGTAATTTCTCACATAGTCTTGTGTGTGATTTCTTCCTAAGTCTTGTTTGTGATTTCTCACAAAGTCTTGTGTGTGATTTCACACATAGTCTTGTGTGTTATTTCTTCCATAGCCTTGTGTGTTATTTCTTCCATAGCCTTGTGTGTGATTTCTCCCAGTCTTGTGTGCGAGTTCTCACATAGTCTTGTGTGTGATTTCTCACATGGTCTTGTGTGTGATTTATCACGTAGTCTTGTGTGTGATTTCTCACATAGTCTTGTGTGTGATTTTTCACATAGTCTTGTGTGTGATTTCGCACATGGTCTTGTGTGTGATTTCTCACATAGTCCTGTGTGTGATTTTTCACATAGTCTTGTGTGTGATTTTGCCCATAGTCTTATGTGTGATTTTGCACATGGTCTTGTTTGTGATTTCTCACATAGTCCTGTGTGTAATTTCTCACATAGTCTTGTGTGTGATTTCGCCCATAGTCTTGTGTGTGATTTCTCACAAAGTCTTGTGTGTGATTTCTCACGTAGTCTTGTGTGTGATTTCTCACATAGTCTTGTGTGTGATTTCTCACATAGTCTTGTGTGTGATTTATCACATAGTCCTGTGTGTGATTTCTCACAAAGTCCTGTGTGTGATGTCTAACATAGTCTTGTGTATGATTTCTCACATAGTCTTGTGTGTGATTTCTCACATAGTCTTCAGGGGTCGACATTTTTTTTTTTCAGTAACTTGCCCTGCAGGGCGAGTAGCTAAGAATTTTCACTTGCCCTGCTGAAATATGTACTTGCCCTGCAATTTATTGAAAAAATACAATTAATTAGTAACTAATATGTTTTATTGTGATTTTCTATTGGTTAGCATATATAACTGTTAACTCATGAACTGCAATAAAGTTAATAAACTGTTTTAACACTCTTTGAAATTGTTCGTTTTTCATTTTGTCCTCATGGTCACAATCATTATAATTACACTTAAGGAGCATTGGAGAGTCCGGAAGGCATTTGTTAAACTCAAACAAGCCTCTGTGTGTACAAAAGGCAGTTTTCTCTTTGTCATTTTCGTCCATTAAAACTTGCCAATAGCCACTCTTTAAATCTAAAGATGTGAAGAATTTAGACGATGTTTTTACCAGTAATAAAAGACCGTATACCGTACTGTATAGGATATATTCACGGAACATACTGGTATCGGCGCTTAACGGGAACAGGACTAATTTTAGCGCAGTGTGCAATGATCAACATCCGGTTATTTTTTATCGCCGATTAAACGTTGTTTTGTTTGGTAAAGATGTGTTAAAACTTAAAATTTTAATCTTTTCGGCCAGAAATGCCACTCGCCCTGCAGGATGAGCGCTGCCGGAATATTCACTCATCCGGAGCCAATTTTTACTCGTAATTACAAGCGGGCGAGTGGATTTGTCGAGCCCTGGTCTTTCGTGTGATTTCTCATGTAGTCTTGTGTGTGATTTCTCACATAGTCTCGTGTGTGATTTCTCACGTAGTCCTGTGTGTAATTTCAGAGGAGTATGAGGAGAACATGGTTGAGTACGAGATGAACGTTGACAATGAAATCCACACGTCCAACCACACCTACCAGGAGGTGCAGCAGGTAAGTGGGGCTCATATCTTACATGTATGTGTCATTTGTATACAAAAATGAATTTTAACAGTGTCTGCACAAGTGTTATTTCTATTTATGTGATGATTTAAAATTTTGAATTTAATTTGTCCTATGGGCCAAGAGAGTCCAAGGTAAAATTTATAATGCAAGAAAATTTTATCTGAGTTAAGTTACAAAAAATGCTGTTTTTTTTATTATTTGTTAAATGTTACTTCTTTAATCCACACGACTTTGGCCTCCTCAGTCATATTGAGCCAAGGTGACAATCTGACACTGTCATGAGGGTACTGATTTAACAGCATTAGAGCTGGTCATCTTAGTATGAACGTAATTTTAAAATCCAGAGTGTAATCTGGTCCTTATCTGACATCTTATTATCTGATTCAATTAAGTTGACATTTTAGATAAATAGATAAGAAAACAATTTACACTTAATTGGGTGTCAGTGGATACCAGACTTAGTATCCGGATAACCGGATAGATCGGCAATACATTATTGGCCATAATGTGGGGTCATACTAGTTTATTCTTGAAATGTGGAGTCATATTTGTTGATTTTTTTAGCAGAGGTCATTAACAAGTAATAAGTTATAATAACTGTTTACGCAATAACATTGCTTGTAATGAATTCTCATCGAATTAAGCACTATAATTCACAAGCAAATGACTTAAGTAATAGCATTTTTTCAATATTACAATATTAAAAACATCTGGTGATGGCTTCGCATGTATGCATATGTTAAAAGACAATCTAGTTCGTACCAATTGTTTTCCACCCTGTTGTTATCAAATTAGTTTTGTTAAAAAAAACACAATAACAGTAGTTTCATAAAAAACAACGTCTTAACGCTCATTGCAATTAATAATTGTGTTTGCGTACAAGAAACATGTAAAATAAAACAAAATAAAGTTCAATTACTTATGTAATTAGTTGTATGTGTATTGTATACTGTGTGGTGAACCCGTAGCCCCAGTAATTGACTTTCCATGTTCAATTCACAGTCGGAGGTCCAGAGTTCAAGAGGCTTCCATAGCAACAGGTCCGTACCTAAGACAGTTCACACCAATATCGACGGCAGCCAGTATGTGACGCAGAATGTCACCACGGACGAAGGAAGTAAGTGATATTTCAGTTTTTCCATTTTTTGTGAGTTGAGGATGAGATATGGGTATTCCTCTTTTAGTTCAAAAATCGTAAATCCACACATGTACTTGTCCACGAAAGTCTTTTTTTTTAAACCACAAAATTTTATGCCAACAAATATAACTGATTTTACAGAATCTGTAAATACTCTTCTTAAAGAAGTGCCATCATTCCTAAGTTAATGATATAATTTGAAATGAAATATAGAATTTAAAGTATTATTGTCTTTTTCAATAGTTCTCTTTAAACAGAAAACGATAAAAAAAATCCCCATCCCAAAGTTTTGGTTGGCATCTACAATACACTTATACAGAGGGTCCTGCATGTTGGTTTTAAGCTGTTTGAAAATAAGGACAAGTTGACCCTGGGTAACAGTGTGTCATACTTCTTTCAGCTTTTAAAATCGAAGATGCCCATGCGTATGCTCTGCAGCCACAGGGTAGGTTGAACATTTAACCTTTTTATGGTAATAGATTTTGCTTTGATTAAATAAAATTAGTCACTAGGTCAACTAAAGAAAAAGCTTGTTAACATCTAGAAGTCACATTTCAAGTCAGAATAGCTCCTTTGTTTCTCAGGTGAGCACCTTAGGACCCATGGTCCTCTTGTTTAAAGATATTCTAATTTTTTAAATATACGTACTGCATGAACCTTTGATATGCCTCTCTAAAGTTTCACTAGTAAGAACATTTAATGAAATTAATTGTGTTCATTGAATATCTATGAACAAGTCCCTTTAAATTCAAGATTTATCCACCTCCATTCCAGACGGCACATCTACGAGCGGCACTCAGACCCCCATACAGAACGGCTCTGACAACGAAGATGACGAGACACTTGAGCAAACCCGGGTCGCCGTACAGGCTCTACAAGACATAGCAAACGACTTCAACTATCTCACCCAGACGTCATCAGGACCGATGCAGACGACCGTTCAGAACGTGACGCTCAACTCGGGCCGCATGATCCAGGTGGTCGTTCAGGGCCCAGCGGATCAGATGGTGTCGACGGAACAAGTCATCGAGGCTGTTGAGCAGATAGAGATCGACAACTCGGTGGAGTCGATCATTCCCATCTCGGAGGGGCAGATCATCGAGACTGTGGTGGAAGGGGAGGTGATTCAGAACACGTGACTGCCAGATCTCAAGTGCGAATCTCCAGCTTAATTGAGTTGACTTTTTACTTTTACATCACTGTTGACATATTTATTGTCAATAGGTTGCCTAAACAGACTCTCAGCCTTGTTTGTTCACATGCTGATTTGTATTTAAGTGGTCATTTAGTTGAAGATTTGGCCCTTACATATGTTGGGGGGGGGGAGAATTTGGCCTGTTAGCGATTGGGCAAGCTGTTTTATCATTCGTTTCAGGTTTTTGTTCAGTAATTGTTCCTGTTGGCATTTTTTTTCTAACAGATGTTCAAAGTACCTGCATATGTTCATGATTTAATTGAGGTGTTGGAAGTTTACTTGACAAATTAATTTTCAATCAAGGCTATTTATTGTATTAATTATGCTGGTATAGATTGGTTTTGTGAGGAAAGTTTTAAAATGTTAAAAATAATGAAATTTGATGTAATTTTATTTGTTTAAATACTTTGTAAAACCAAATCTTGAATCAATGTTGCTTCGTTTTTAAAGTTAACAGAGTTTACAAGTTACTCAAATGTATGCTTTTGTATTGTTGCATTTGTAGCAATAATAAAATGCATTATTTCCGGTGCCAGCACAATACTCTGATGACCACCTTGTGCATGGGAGATAACTGAAGACTATCTCACGCATTGGAGCTATCATAGTTCGCTCCCTTGTGATGCTTTTCTGACCCCAGCAAATTTGTACACAGTTTCATCTCTATGTATTTGACAAATAAATGTTCATGATCATTGACTTTTGTTGTGTTTAAAGAAAGCGAGACCAAATGAACTTGTAGGATAAGATGACCTTGTAAGTCACACATTTCTAAACACTAAATTTAAGAACAATTGGAACTATTAGGGTAATAAACACTTAAAAGACAATGCAATGTTGAATCACAATACCGTACTTTATTGTAGGACAACACAAACTCAAAGTTATAGGACTGAACAAACATAAAAGGCAAGAAAAAACTTGTCGGACAATATTATTTTAAAGAATGCAACTAACTTATTTGTCAGAAAAGAACTTGTAGGGATTATTTTAAGAAGAAACACATTAAGGACAATATTTACCAGAAGGTCAACGCAAAATTATGGAAAAATGTGTACCTGTAAGGCAACACAAACTTGTACTTAGACATCAAAAACTTTTAATGAGACATTACAAACTTGAAATGAGACATCACAACTAATAATGAGACATATCAAACTTGTAGTGAGACATCACAAACTTTTAGTGAGAAATCACAAACTTGTAATGAGACATCACACACTTGTAGTGAGACAGCACAAACTTGTAATGAGACATCACAAATCTTTAATGAGTATCACAAACTTGTAATGAGACATCACAAATCTTTAATGAGTATCACAAACTTGTAATGGAGCATCACAAACTTGTAATGAGACATCACAAACCTTTAATGAGACATCACAAACTTGTAATGAGACATCACAAACTTGAAGTGAGACCTCACAAATCTTTAATGAGTATCACAAACTTGTAATGGAGCATCACAAACTTGAAGTGAGACATCACAAACCTTTAATGAGACATCACAAACTTGTAATGAGACATCACAAACTTGAAGTGAGACATCAAAAACCTTTAATTAGACATCACAAACTTGTAATGAGACATCACAAACATCTAGTGAGACATCACAAACTTGTAATGAGACATCACAAACTTGTAGTGAGAAATCACAAACTTGTAGTGAGACATCACAAACTTTTAATGAGACATCACAAACTTGTAGTGAAACATCACAAACTTGTTGTGAGACATCACAAACTTGTAATGAGACATCACAAACTTGTAATGAGACATCACAAACTTGCAGTGTGTCACAAACTTGTAATGAGACATCACAAACTTGTAATGAGCAATCAAAATAGTAATGAGACATCACAAACTTGTAATGAGACATCACAGACTGGTAATGAGACATCACAAACTTTTAGAGAGACATCACAAACTTGTAATGAGACATCACACACTTCTAGTAAGACATCACAAACTTCTAGCGAGGCATCACAAACTTGTAATGAGACATCACAAACTTCTAGTGAGACAGCAACAACTTATATGTAGCTTGACAAAACAAACGTGTTACATGGAAACACAAACATGTAGTTTGACAAAGAAACGTGTAGTAGGACAAAGCAAACATGAAGTAGGACAAAACAAGCAAGTAGTGGGACAAAACAAGCAAGTAGTAAGACTAAACAAAGATGCAGTAGGACCAAAACATGTAGAAGGACAAAACAAACGTGTAGCAGGACAAAACAAACATGTAATAAGACAAAACCAACATTTAGTTGGACAAAGAAACGTTCAGTTGGACCAAACAAACATGTAGTAGGGCCAGACAAACATGTAGTTGGACAAAACAAACATGTAGTAGGACAAACAAACAAGTCGTAGGACAAAACAAGCAAGAAGTAGGGCCAGACAAACGTGTAGTTGGACAAAACATACATGTAGGAGGATGAGCAAACAAGTAGTGTGACAAAACCAGCAAGTATAAGGGCAAGACAAACGTGTAGTTGGACAAAACAAACATGTAGTAGGACAAACGCACAAGTAGTAGGAGACAACACGCAAGTAGTAGGGCCAGACAAACGTGTAGTTGGACAAAACAATCACGTAGTACAAATGTAGGTCAAACAAACAAGTAGAAGGACAAAACAAACAAGCAGTAGGGCCAAACAAACATTTAGTTGGACAAAACAAACGTGAAGTAGGGCAAACAAACAAGTAGTAGGACACAACAAGCAAGTAGTAGGGCCAGACACACGTGGGATTGGGTAAAACAAACGTGTAGTAGGGCACAAAAAAACATATAGAAGTACAAAACAAACATGTAAAACATATCAAATGCAGTAAGACCCAAAAACGTGTAGTTGGATAAAATAAACATGTAGTAGGACAAACACGTGTAGTTGGACAAAGGAAACATATATTAGGACTAAACAAGCGTGAACACATGTAGTTGACAAAGCAAATATGTAGAAGGACAAAACAA
Source organism: Dreissena rostriformis (assembly GCA_007657795.1). Classification (NCBI taxonomy): domain Eukaryota; kingdom Metazoa; phylum Mollusca; class Bivalvia; order Myida; family Dreissenidae; genus Dreissena; species Dreissena rostriformis. The sequence continues at coordinate 8,039 of VMBQ01000851.1, read as the reverse complement.
ACGTGTTGCTGGACAAAAACAAACATGTAGTTGGACAATACAAACATGTAGTAGGACAAAACAAACATGCAATAAGACCAAACAAACGTGAAGCTGGACAAAATAAACATGTAGCAGGGCAAAAAACGTGTAGTTGGACAAAGCAAACATATATTTGGGCTAAACAAGCGTTTAGTTGGACAAAGCAAATATGTAGTAGGACAAAACAAACGTGTTGTTGGACAAAAACAAACATGTAGTTGGACAATACAAACATGCAGTTGGACAAAACAAACATGTAGTAGGACAAACATATATGTAAGTTGACAAAACAGACATGTAGTGGGGCCAAACAAACATGTAGTAGGACCACACAAATATGTAGTAGGACCACAAAAACATGTAGTTGGACCACACAAACATGTAGTAGGACCACACAAACATGTAGTAAGACCACACAAACATGTACTTGGACCACACAAACATGTAGTTGGACCACACAACATGTAGTAGGACCACACAACATGTAGTAGGACCACACAAACATGTAGTAGGACCACACAAACATGTAGTTGGACCACACAAACATGTAGT